>JACGDI010005218.1:582169-599564 GCA_014898725.1 Jacaranda copaia | reverse complement strand
TTAAGCTTGAACCTGTCTGTTAATTTCAGTTATTCCACCAAATCTAAGCATCAACGGACAAAGTACTCTTGAGCAATTTTAGGTTGTCACATTGTAATAACACGGGCGAAGGCTGGAAGACACAAAGATTACTTACTGGATCAGGCACCCCTTTAAACCTTCCAATTTCTGCACTGTCCTTTCAACTCCCTGCATAAATCTAACCATTTAATGATTAAACTACTCAGATCGGGAAAAGAAAAGCTAAGAAAGAAATTATTTTCCAGGAGCCCCAGTATTAAATGAATACATGTGGAGATTCAGAAAAATAACTAATGCTAATGTACTTGGAGTTGCGGGAATGTGGCAGAGCGGCCATGACCTTCAATTACGAGGCATTGCTGACTGCATTTTCTTCTTCTGTAAACGCTGCTGTCTTAGAAACTCCTTCCTCTACTTGTTGCTGGCCGACAAGCGAACAGATGTGAGATAGCCGATCGACTTTCCAAGCAGAGGGTCTCAAAAGTCTTGCCCTAGACAGGTTTAACGTGGGATGTTGTGGCCAGAATCGGAGGCCTAGAATAGCAGCTTCCAAAGTTGCCATTTGCATGCAGACACAGAATAACACACGAGGTGAGAGTGCGTGTTTTTTCCTGGAACACGAGGACTAAGGAATTGGGATAGAAGTTAATTTGATGATTTTTGATTTTGTTTGCTGGGTGGATGGTTGTGGGCTGGACAAGTGGCACTGATTCACAGGATTTCAGGGTTTTTTTCATTTTTATTTTGATTTATTTTATCTCATAATTTTTCAAGCTAATATAATACACACACATATATACATATAGAGAGAGAGAGAGAGAATAAGAATTAGAGATCCCCTACAGCTTGATTAACTTTCCAATTTTCAGTTGCCACAATGCAGTCTCTTACTTATCTCCATTTTATATTCGTAATCACCCTAAGAACCTTATTGTATCAATTAATAACCTTCACGGGATTTAATAATCACACACATTTAGAAATAGCTAAATTTAATCAAGGTCCTTTCAACACTCCTATATTTTATACAACAAATAAACTTTTTTTTTAAACATATATATAAGTATCTTTAAAGAGTAAAATGTTACTGTTGTATTATTCAATTTTTGCGACAACATCAGCAAATCTTACTTTTTCTCAGCTGCAAAGCTTCTGTAAGGGAGAAAGAAGCATACAACTATTGGAGAGTTGAACGAACACTGCATGACTGTAGGTAAATCAGCCTCAATCCATCCAATTAGCAGTCATCAAGTGCCAATACTGTGTAGTTTTTTAGATGACGAGGGAATTCTCAAACTCAGAAAATCCCTTGTCATCAAGAACAGTGTCACTAAAGACAGATGTGGCAGACATTGTCTCGGCACGCCATTAAGGATTTCTCAAATGAGTTGAAGTATATTGAGAAAGGGGAGCTTCCTACTGACCTATTGTTGCTAAAGGCATCATGCATAGATCACTATGGTTTACAATATGGAAGGGTGAGTTACGGTTATGTGACCCCAGTTGCAATGCTTGGATGCGGAGCATGCCGAATTCGTTAGAAAAGAGATCCATAAAGAGAGTTGTAGGAACTATTCAGGAGGTCGGGCACTAGCACAAAAAATTGTTAGGCAAGGATACTTTTGGCCTACATTAATGAAGGATGCAATGAAATTGTCAAGGAATTGTAAAGCATCAAGTTCATTCCAACCTGGTTCACAGCTAAGAACTGAAATGAGGCCCATACAAGTCGCATATCCTTTTGTTCAGCGGGGGATCAGTATTCTGGGGTCATTTCCTCCTTCCGAAGGACAGAAAAAGTTCATGATAGATGTTGAGGAGTGCTTTAGCAAATGGGTTGAAATTAAGCCAGTGGCCAAGATTTCTGAAACAGGTGACGAACTTTTTCTAGAAAATACTATTTGTTGTTTCAAAAACCCTAGGATCTTGATAACGGATAATGGTGCACAATTAGAAAAGTCTCATAATCAAAAGGAAGACAGCCTCAATATGAAATTGAACGTATTTGGCAAATCTCACATCATAGAACCAATGCAGTAGGGACAGAGTAATCTATGGCTAATGAAAAACCCCATGCGGGTTTGGGGATTTTCATTACATAACACAAACTACAGAAGGAAAAAGGGTAGGATACCTTCAATAGCCATGCTTCCTTTTCTTCTGAACCTTGCTTGTTGAGAAAGAACTTATTGTATATTGTGAATTAGCAAGCTCACGAGGAATAGCAGCACCACATGATTTCAGAATTTGAACCAACTCAGGAAATAGTTTCTTATTCTCATCACTTACAAACACGATTGCAGAACCATCTTCTCCCATTCTGGAGGCCCTTCCAATCTGGTGTACATACTCTTTCATGGAATTTGGCATGTCAAACACAATAACCTGCCTCACAGACAAGAGATCAACTCCTCGGCCCAACACTCCTGTTGCCACAATCACACTCACTTCTCCAACCAAAAATGACCTTAATATATCTCTTCTCTCCTTCATTGTTTTCTCTCCATGGATTGATAGAGATTTCAACCCAGTTGTCAATGTTATTGCTTCCGAGAGGAGATCCGCCCCAAGTCTAGAACCCACAAACACCACAACTGGTGGCTTAAAATGCTGCTTGCTTGTCAATATGTCAAAAAGCTTTTGCTTCTTTTTGTTTGACTCAACCCATATTGCCAGCTGTTTAACAGCCTCATTGGGTTTGTTGGGCTTTCCAACTGATATAACAGTCAGATCTTTCACCATTGAGCCTGCAACCCTCTCTACTTCTTTTGAAACTGTTGCGGAGTACATTAACACTTGGGGATGGGACAAAGCCCGGAAAATTTGCATGACTTGCTCACGGAATCCCCTTTCAATCATGCAGTCCACTTCATCAAGAACAAGAATTGATATAGTATCCAACTCAATATCATGCTTGGTTAGAAGATCAATAAGTCTTCCAGGTGTTCCCACAATCATGGACACTCCCTGCTGAATACGATATACTTGTCCTGCCATGGCATCACCACCAACCACTAGCGCAGTCTTAAATGGCAAACCTTCACCAAGCAACTTGGCTTGTTCCTCCACCTGTATAGAGAGCTCTCTAGTAGGTGTGAGAACCATTGCTAGTGGTTTTTGTGGGTTGTTTTTTAGCTTTGCACAGTAAGAAATTATTGGGACCAGAAAGGAACAAGTCTTTCCAGACCCAGTATCAGCTGAAACGAGTATGCTCTGGCCAATCAATGCAGATGGGATGGCCTGCATTTGGACAGGTGTTGGCATTTCATATCCTGCTGCTTCTAAATTTTGAAGGAGCTTCTGAGGAAGATTACAAGAACCAAAAGACAAAATGGGTTCTGGAACATTATCTCCATGTAAAGATATTTCAAGTTTTCTCCTAAGCAGCTCAGTCTGGCTGTTAGTTAGAAATTGAGTTTCTGATTTATTATTTCCATCCCGAACATAGTAGCACTCATCTATTGCTGGTAGTTTTACAGAAGGTGGTAGAGCAGATGAAGCTTGTGCTTTTGCTAACCTGCTGAGAACAGTCTTTTTACACTCAAGACTGCAAACATCATCATCAGTCTCATCACATATATATTCCCCATAGCGGCCACACATAACACACCGAGGTTCTCCTAGCAAAGCTTCTCTTTGATCCCAACATCTTTCTTTTACATCATCCTCTGCATCAGAAATTAAAAGCAATAAGGATTAACCAATAATTCACAAGAAGATGCTTCCCACAAAGTATTAGAGCTACATTCACAGGACTCAAAGCTGTTGCAACTTGTCATTCCTCAAAAATTAGAATTCAGGGCCATGTCCCTTATCTGCAACTATCAGCATTTCTGGATTATGATTTTTGCAATACAGCTGAGAGCTTAAATCAAGAAGCACGAATGACATCTCTTTTATTTTTCACTGCCAAGATTACTTTTTATGCTAATCTTTCATATATGAGACAAATGCAGTGTAATGAACAAAACAGGACCAAAATATATGCCGAAAATTCAAAAAAATTCAAAAAGTAGCTAAAAGAATAACTAAGAAATGTAAATTACATCCTCAGCAAGGAGAGGGGGCGGTTGAAGAAGAAGAACATCTTTAGTAACTCAATTGAAACAGACAACTCACAAAAACTAAACTAAGAGAAAAACAAAACGGGCAGCGATGTTCAAAGTCCAAAATTTCAGCCTTCCTTTTTTATGGCCTTCAAATTGAAACAACAAAAAAACCCAATCTTTTACTTTTCTGTCTCCTTCATCGGGGAATGAACAAACGCATCTTCTTCAACTTATTTATGCAAAATTGGAGGAGTTAAAGTAAAATTTTACCTGGGGCTTCAGTGTCATCAGCAGCAGTTGAACTTTCACATTGGTCGCCCATTTTTCCCAATTTCCAATCTATTCAGTGCGCCAAAAACGCACACACGATTAATTCCCGCTCGCGAACCTCATAATTCTGAGAACGCAAGAAAATTGGAGTGCCCAGAAACAAAGTAAAAATCACAAATTGAAGACGAAAGCCACAAAACTATCGGCGGGTTGAAAATTACAAATTGCAGAAATTATGGCCCTCGTCAGAATAAGATTAGAAACAATTTCAGTGTTCACGACCAGGAGATGGGCCCAAATTGAAGTTTATCAGAATTCCTGGGACGGCCCACTATTGCAAAAGACAAAACCACTTCCATGATCTATTAATTTATACAGTAATTTTGACATTCTTAATGCGGATATTAAAATTTTTATAGTTTGAAAAATTATATAATATTTTAATTTTTTTAATAATTATAATATATTTAATTGAATTTTTAGGTTTAATAAAAAGAAGTTAAGATAAAATAAAATAATTGAATAAAACAATAAATGGAGAAAAAAAGTTAACGAGACAGAATATAAAAAAAACTATCTAGTTGTTATTTTAAAAAATGAGATTAATTTTGTCAATTCATATAAAACATACCAATAAGGCCCGAATATCTTATATACTGTTTAGATATGACGCTTTACATACAGCACAAATATATTGGAATCGTCTTAAAAAGGGATGTACATATTTTTATATTTTGAAAAAGGACAATAATTGCATTATGTTTTCAAGGAAAGGGTAAACAATACTCAAGTTAACATCGATTATTTATTAAAATAGAAAATGACACTCTTACCCTCATACAAAACTTATTTTTATTATTTTCATGGTTTGAAATCATCCAAAAGCAACGCTTATCAAATAAGCATATGAAGAATGTATACTGATTACATCTTCATATTCAAAATGGTTAAGACTTCCTTATACTTAATATAGAGTGAACCAGATTAATTAGCTTGTTGCACCTCGATCTGCTTATGTTGTATAATAGATATATGACATTTTGTGGGCAAGTTTTTATCGATGACATCATATAAAAAAAGACATCAAAATTTATTAAATTATATTTTTTATTCACTATTCTAGTTTTATTTAATAAAATAATAAGAATATTAATATTTGTCTTGCATTTTCACAAGTTTTGAAATAAAATATACACAGCGAACAAGTATATAAATTTACATATATTTATCAAATGATAGGAAAAAAGCAAAAAATAAAAGAGAGAATAGTATTTTCCACCTTTATATTTAAATGGATAACTTGGACATTTTGTAATTCCACCTTTATATTTATATGGATAACTTGGACATTTCGTAATTCGTTTACGTTATTAAAATTGACTTGGGTGTTATTTGATTATTCTAAAATAGGAAAGGTGATAATACGCCCTTGTTCAAAAATACAAGAGGACAAAAAAAGGTTTTTATACATCTTTTGAGCTTGTAATCTTCGGCTCATAATAGAAGCCATCAAGCAATCATATATTACATAAGGCTCATCTTCCATTGAAATACATTGAAGCTACATGTTCACAAACACTCAGTTGAAGTAAAAACAGCAGTCGAATTTCCGAATCTGTTTCTCCAAAAACATCTGCGTACTCATTTCTGAAGGGCTCCATCGACACAAACATGGACAAAGAGAATCTTGTTGTAGCCACGGCTTATCCGGATCTTTTCATCAGTATAGCTGCGGCATACAATTAGTGAGAAAAGTGGTTAAATTTCAATAATTCCCAAAGCCAATTATGCAACCAGAATAAAACTCTTCTCACAGCAGTTCTATTGTGTACTTGGTTTCCATTTCTGCTGGGATCCCATATGGACCAGCCACAATTGCTGCATCATCCATGGTCACATCATAGGTATTCAAGCCAGATTTCCTTGGAACAAGAAATATGAGAAAGCATCAAAATCTTGATATAAAATTTCAGGAAAAGATGACATCGTGAAAGAGCAGGAAGATTATATATATATATATATATATATTGTTGGTGAGTTCCTATAGCAACTCACACAAATTTTCCGGTCATGGAGAATTTGAAACCAAACACGATATCTACATGAAACTTTATGTCGCCATTTGGCCTGATAATCTAAAGTAATGTCATAAGATTGAGGAAATAGTTAGATGGCATAGGATTCGTGGGACGATGGACGGATGACAAAGGGAAGAAGGCACAAGAATTTCTAAAAACATGAACAATGAGTATTCTTGAAGGCACCTGCTTTCCCATTAAACCCTTTGCAGCATTTTCTATCCAACTCTCTGTCACTTCCTGAAATGAATGATAGTGACAACTTAGGTTTATCTTAGGAAGAAAACAAAGACAAATGACATATATTTGTTAGAATATATCAATATAATCATAGAATAACAACACTCAGCTTTATTTAGGAAGACAAGACATTTTAAATGTCATGAATCATTACTTTGCATAAAGAGCCTTTGAAATAAGCAAATAAGATAACGATTTTCTCAGATGAATGCATATTTATGCTTATGAGAAGACTACCTGTGAACTCCATATCATTAGCCACTCTCCTTGAAGTAGTTCCAATTCATCCTTAGTTGTACGTTGATTTGAGGTAATAAACTCTTCAATAGCCTGTCCAATGATGTTCCAAGAAAATGAAAGTCACATAAATCCACCATAATGAATCATTGTCTAAGTCAGAAAAGGACAAACTATTACAAGGAAATGGCTCAGACCTCTCTCACTTCTCCACCATTCAAAATGGCTGATAGCAATCTTTGTCTCGGTTCAGTTTCCTTTTGCAGCACGAATGTGGTTCCCTGCACTATAGCATTGGAACTGATAGTTCGTAATCCTTAGCAGACAAGAGGCTGTAAGAATTTTAAGATACGATTTGCTAATTATGACAAAAGAACCTAGTATTACCTTGTTTCCTCGTGATATACGGATGTTTCCAGATTGGGACAAATAAGTAGTGTCCAACCAGCCTTTCGCTTCATCCCCAAGAAGTCTAAAAGGTACAGGATATGGAACTTTGAAGGGAAGAAATTTAAAGGAAAAGGCAGCTCTGTCAAATTGGAAGAGGATCCGTTTCCCATCTTTGATTGATGCCACTGCCTATATATATAATCAAAACACCATAATGAACGATTATGAAGTAGACAACCTTATTCACCTAAAACATGTCGTTAAACAAATAGAATTACCGGAATAGCAGTCCTACCTCCACTTTCAGCTCACCAATTGCATCAGAGAATTTTACAATATTGGACACACGTGGATCTTCGCTTCGAAGATATACTTCCTGAAGTACACTAAACGAATCAACCCCAACAAATGTTCTCTGCATCAGCATTGGAAAAAATATGGAAGGATCCAATGAGTTAGTGACAAAAGGAAAGCTATAACAGAATTGGGGATTATTTGAAGTCTATTGTTCTGCCTTTCATTTGAGTCTATCACAGGAAGTTAATTTATTTAGTAACTGTTAAGAATACTTACAACTGTGTCACACCCCCACCCCTCCCCTAAAAAGAAATAAATGAAATTTTACAATAATTAAGGTTTCAAGCTGATGATAGAACTAGAATAGAGATTTTCTGTTTCCTACTCACACAACTCTATATCCCTGTTTTTCTATCAATCTCTAATTTTGATCTTCCTCCTCAATCTGATATTACAGTGCTGCGATGGATGAAAATTTGATTATGGTCTAATTCTAACCGGTATATATTCCAGGGTTTTGCAATATTTGATCTATCACAATCTATACAATTAATTTACTGTAGAAGTTCCCAGCGAATACATTAGAGGAATGTTTTCAATCAAAACAGTTTGTTTTCGCATATCCATCCCGGTTTTCCAAATTAATCCCACGGATACATATAATTCAAACAGGAAACAAGGAGGATGAAGCCCATGACATGGAGTCTAACCTGAATTGGGGAAGCTGTTCCAGGTCTTGTTGTGAACATTAACTGCCAACGACCTTCAATTAAGCTTGAACCTGTCTGTTAATTTCGGTTATTCCACCGAATCTAAGCTTCAACTAACAAAGTACTTTTGAGCCATTTTAAGTCTTCACGTTGTAATAACACGTGCAAAGGCCGAAAGCTACAGAAATTACTTACTGGATCAGGCACCCCCTTTAAACTTTCCAATTTCTGCACAGCCCTTTCAACTTCCTGCATGGAATTTAACCAATTAAAACAAATAAAGAAATTATATTCCAGAAGAGCCCTAGTTCTAAATGATTATATATGGAGATTCAGAAGAATAGCGAATATTAATGTACTTGGAGTTGCGGCTGAGAGGCGGAGCGGCCGCGGCCTTGGATTCCGATCAAAGCATTGATGAGTGCATTTTCTTCCTCTGTAAATGCTGCTGTCTTAGAAACTTCTTCCTCTACTTGTTGCCGGCCGACGAGGGAGCAGTTGAGCGATAGCCGGCGGATTTTCAGACCAGAGGGTCTCGAAATTCTTGCCCTTGGTGGGTTTAACGTGGAATGTCGTGGCCGGAATCGGAGGCCGGGAATAGCAGCTTCCAGAGTTGCCATTTGCATGGCAGGCACAGAAAAACACACACTGAGAGTGAGAGAACGTGTTTCTTTTTTGAATGAGTGGAGTTCGGACAGAATTGGTGATTTTTAGGATTTTAGATCTTGTTTGAGCGGTGGATGGTTGTTGGCTGGACAAATGGCACAGATTCATGAGATCTCAGGATTTCTTTTTTATTTTAATTCTGATTTATCACATAATTCTTTGCTGCTGCTGCAGCTCGATAAACTTCCAAATTTTCGGTTGCCCCAATGCAGTGTCAATTGCTCTTATGCACGAATTAATAACCCTCATGGGATTTAATAATCAGACACAACTAGACTAAGCTAGATTTAATTAAGTCCCTTTCAACACCCACATATTTTATTCAACAAATAAAAATTGACAAAAAAATAATCAGTTAAATATTTCATAAATCTATCGATTCTATAATTCTACAAGATCATATAAACTGTTTTTAATAAAATTAATTGAGATAGTACCACTTTTTCTTATACAGAGAACGCCATCATTGTCGAAATTCAGCTATTCAAACTTTAAGCCATCAATATATATGAAACAATTTGAAGTGGAATAATCAATAGAAGTGGACTAATCAATAATATTAGAGGTTTAGCAAATTTGTTAGATTAGATTTCTATCGCCACTTTTATGGGTAGACGTATTGATTATTCTCACAAAGAAAAATGGTTGTGATCCACCATTGGAACACTTCCTTATTTTTCTTACGTAAATTTTGTTGATTGATAAAAGTGACAAAAATGTAATTTATACAAATTATACGAACTGTTGCCAAAAAAAACTTCAGAATTTTAATGTTGAAAAATAAGTTCCATACTTAGTAAATAAATTTTGGCACATAGTAGCTAGTGCTTGATTACATAGACAATTGATTAGAGTAGCATATAAAGCCATAAGGGACAATATAATCTGGCCTTATGTAAAAGGCACTTACTAGTTACCAGTACAAGTTCACTCAAATGGGAAGTTCAAAGTTATAAATGTAAGCATGTTTAAAGAGTATAGGAACTCATGGGGGGGAGACTTTCGAAATTGGAAGTTAGAAAATGGAAGCTCGTACAGAAACTTTATAGATGCCTGTAAAATCTTATATGGATAAGAAGCTTTTGCAAATCTATGGGTAGGAACTATGAAGCTTTTACAAGAGTTTTGTAAAGTTTTTCCAAATACTCTTGTTTACTTTTAGATATCGAATTTGGGGCGATACGATGAAAAGAGGGAAGAAAATAGAATTAGAATAATTTAATATTTGATGAAGTATATTTATTTTACGTAATAAAAAGTAGAATGATAATAAATAATATTATTATTTATTTATTTATTTAGATGAATGATAAAATATGGATAAATATTTTATTGATGTTTATATCTTTTCCTTATTAATATTGTTATTAATTTGATTAGTAATCAAAATAATAATATATTATTATAATATTTTTATAATAATATATTATTATAATTGTTGTTGTTGTTGTTGTTGTTACTATTATTACTATAATAATAACAATAATAATTATTATTATTATTATTATTATTACTCCTAATAATAATAATGATATTTCAAAGTTGCAACTAAAAATAAAAATCAGGGCTTTGTTTGGATATGAATTGGGGCATTCTCTCAAAAAATTTTGGGAGAACGGATTTTGGAAAGTGAAGTTGGAAAACATGATGATTGTTTGTTTATGTTTTGCAAGGTGGTAGAGAATAAATTAGGAGAAAATGACTTGTTTGTTTGTATTTTGGGGAGAACGAAATATCACATAAATGACTTTTTTGTCGGGTTTGTAGGGACGAAATAAGTATTTTAAAATTATTTATTTGTCTATATATGATTGTATGAGTAGCAATATATGTATATATTTGTAATAATGAAACAATTGTTTGAAATTTTGGGAAATGTGTTGGGAGCGTAAATAGTAGGAATTTTTTTTGGGATAAAATTTATTTTTTGAGAGTAGGATTGAAGAATGTATATTATTTGTTTGTTTAAATTTTGAAAATTGAAAAATATATTGAAAATTTGTAAACAGACAAGCCCCAAGTCACGGCAAACAAAGGGCTTAAGGATAATTTATCCCCTCATCCTCCAAACCAAACCAATTTTGTGGGATCCCATATCTCATGAACAATGAGCATGATCCACTAAACTTTCATGAAATGAAGTAAACAAAGAATGTGGGGAGGGGGGAATGTAGGCTTTCATCCCCACATCCAGCAAAGCACAAATGAAGCTTCTCTTATCCATTGGACAGGAATAGGATTGATCTCCGCGGAGGAAAAGTATAAATAAAAAAAAAAAAAAAACATTGCTTATTTATCCCCTGAAAGGAGGGGTAACTCAGGAGCGTCGTCTTTTGACAGACTCTTTTGCGGCAGTTCAATTCTTATTTGTTTATCGTTCTGCTAATAATGATTTAGCTTTCTTGCTAGACACTCCAGCTACCTCCCCGTAGTTTGCTAACTTGACTATTGTTTCTTATCATGATATCCTTTATTCTAAAAAAAGAAAAAAACAGTTCTCAAAGTGAAATTGTGGTATCTTTATATGTAATTCAATCATATTATGAAGTATCAAGATACGAAGGACAACAACCTTGTCGTGCTCAAAGTCTTTTTTTGTTAGAGATTGTTGATAAGATTTTTTCGGAACTGCAATAGTTATATTGCAAACCAATTATAGTAAGACTTTATGCTTACACAGAAAATGAGATAGTAAACATATTTGAGGCAATTCTCTCATACAATTATCTTCCAGTCGTAGAAGATAGAAATTTGTGCTTGGAGAATTGTTGCTAAGGTCTGGTGACATGAGGATTCTTGGAGCTTGCATGATTTTTTTTAATATGTCATTTATAAAAACAATTTATGTTAAATTATTGTTGTCTACAAATAGTCAACTCAAGCAATGCAAAACTTAAAGTTCGAAAACATAAGTTGTATAATAAAAAATTCACCTATAAAACAATCCTAAATTAATTTATTTATTCTGTAATGAGTTAAGTTTATATATAATACACAACTAATGTGAAAATTAAATGAGAGGAAAAGTAAATTGTGGAACAAAAACATTCACTTACAAAACAAATAAAAATTTTGGTACTTAAATTAATTTTATGATGAGCCAAATTTATATGATATGCGTATCTAATTCGGTATTTATAAAACACCTTTAAAATTTTTAAACTTATATGATAAAATAAGAATATATAATCATAAATATTTTGAATATATATCAATGAGCTAAAAATTTATACTGTAAATCTATAAATAAATATAACATGATGTTTTAGCTATGACAAACACCTTAGTTATATTAAAATAAATTTAAAAAATCCATATTGAAAACGAATGAAATTTTTTTAGTTTAATTAATTAATTATATATATATATATATATGCATGAATGTGTGTACATATAAAATATAGTTCAAAATTGAATCAATAATATAGAAATTTATCATAAAACAACAACATAGAAATTTATTATGAACGACCAACCCAAGCATACTATTACCAGCAAAGCCAACAGGAAACACAGGGATTAAAATTCAGCTTTCTACCAGTAAAAAAATCAAGTTCTCAATGCAAAGAAAACACAGAATCACACGGAAAAGGGATGCAGCCCCAATGTAATTACCATTGTAAAATCCCCGGATAAGATGTTACACTCAGGACATAGAACAACCACAGTGACTTCAGACAATACAGTTTTCCCTTTGCCTTTATTCTGAATTACACAGGGACGAGAAAATGTCAGCAGAATACTGCCTGCGAATGGAAGCTCCTCTGAGGCCATGGTTCTTGCAAGACGAAAGCAAGAAGGCCAGTCCCAAACTTGAACAGCTATGTTCGATTCTCAAGAAAGACCAATAACCCTTCCGGTGGCTGTATCAAGATCTATGTCATAAAAACAAGGCCTTGTAGGTAAGCCGGGCATCGTACTCATTGTCCCAACTAAAGGATATATGAAGCCTGCTCCAATACTCGCCCTTACGTCTCTAATTGGTAACACAAAGCCGCTCGGAGCTCCCTTTACTGAAGCATTGTGGGAGAATGAATATTGAGTCTTGGCCATGCAGATTGGCAGACTGGAAAATCCTTGTTTGCTGTACATCTCGATCTGTTTCTCTGCCTATTCATGCAAAACAAAGTAAATGGGAAAAGTTAGTGGCGTGTGAATATGTTATGATAACAAAGAAAGTAGTATGTTAGTTTCTTGGCCCTCATAGTTTTACTCATGAGGCAATAGAGGAAAGGTTCCATAAGAAGAAGACGAAGAAGCAGCTCAAGATGAAGAAGCTCAAGATCAGTAATTTGAAAACCAAAGATTATCTGATTACTATTTTCTGGTCAATCAGAAACTTTCAGCAGAATATGTCAAATTCATATCGAATTATTCAAGTGGAATCAGTTTTCAGAATCCTCTTCCAACAAAATTCAGCATTTTAAAATCTCCTTAATACCCAACATCATCACTCTGAATAAGACTGAAATGGTGCCCTCACACATGGAGTTTCATCAGTATTGATTATTAGCACTTCAAACAACAAAGTGCAGCATAATAATAAGCTTTCTCGTAAAAATAGGCCATCCATCATTTTCTATAGATTCCTGCTATTTTCCTACTTCAAGACTCAATTTTTCTACAGCCAACCACATAGCAATAAATAGCTGCACATTTTCTCTCATATCAATCAAGTCGTCTAAGTGTCTAAGAATTTATAGCTTGACTAGATCGAAATGACAAAGAATGTGAACAAGAAAAACACAATAATAAAGCTAAACATGTACCTGCTCTGAATACTCAACGCCACTGGCACCATATGACTTTGCTATTGCCTCTATTTTCTCTTTGATACTTATATCCAGAGGATAGAGGAATTTCAGAGGTTGTGCAACATTTTCACAGGCTTTTTGAACTGCAACTCCAAGATCCACCTGAAAATCAGAAAACAAAATCATTCAATTCATGGAAAACAAGCCAAGTTAAATTTCATTTGAGTGATAGGCAGATCAGAACAAAGGCAGAAAAAACAAAGAAAATCAACCTTTACTATGATTCTTAAAAACAAATAAAAGAGATGCTAAATGTATTAAGCAACTAACCGCTCCTGTCCCTCCATGGGCATGATGAGTACAAATTACAGCATCAAAAGCTCCCGCTGATAATGCTGCATTCCTGACTGCATTTAGTTCTGCTTCAGAATCAGTTGAAAACTTGTTAACAGCCACCACAACATTTACACCATAAGCCTTTGTATTTGATATATGTCTAGCCAAATTAATACAGCCAGCTTCAACAAGAGTGACATTCTCAGTCACATAAGGACGGTCAAGAGGCTTCCCAGCCACAACCTCAGGCCCTCCACCATGCATCTTAAGGGCCCTAACAGTTGCCACAATAACAGCACACTGAGGGGTTAAAGCACTATATCTACACTTTATATTCATGAACTTCTCTGTCCCAATATCAGCACCAAATCCTGCTTCTGTGATCACAAATCCACCTGGTCCCACAAGCTTTAGGGCAATTTTATCTGCAACTATAGATGAATTGCCATGGGCAATATTAGCGAAGGGACCTGCATGGACTAGTACAGGGGTACCCTCAAGAGTTTGCATCAATGTAGGGTTAATGGCATCTTTCATTAACACAGTCAGAGCACCTCCAACACCCAGGTCATCAGCGGTAATAGGATCACCAGCTTTGCTATTTCCAATCACCATTTTCCCAAGCCTCTCTCTCATGTCAGATAGGGATGTTGTGAGAGCTAAGACTGCCATAATTTCACTAGCTACTGAAATATCAAATCCTGTTTCCCTTACCATACCTTTCTCTTCAGGGCCCTGACCAATTGTAATTTTCCTCAAGAACCGGTCATTTACATCCATCACCCTTCTCCATGTGATGGAATCAGGATCTATGTCAAGCCTGGCAAACTTCTTTACTTCTTCAGGTGTAAGCTCTTCGGGTTTGGACTTTGAGATGCCCAGTTTTTTCAAGCGTCTGAACATTATGTCACTGAAGCTCCTTACACCTTCTTTATTTGGGGGGCACAAGCGGTTGAAAAGGGCCTTGTCAGATTGAGTTGATTCATGGAAGATTCGAGTATCAATGGCTGCAGCCAGAAGATTATTTGCTGCAGTAATTGCATGAATATCCCCTGTTAAATGCAGATTGAACTCATCCATGGGAATCACTTGGCTGTAGCCCCCACCTGCAGCACCCCCTTTGATTCCAAATGTTGGTCCTTGTGATGGCTGACGAAGGCACGTGACCACCTAAGACAACCAAACAGAATGGAGAAGAAATTGAGTACATAAAATAACTACTTCACCATCCCATTAAGTTGGCACACAAGATAATAGAGTTGTCCAAAAGACTCGTATTAGTATCAAGTTCAATGCACAAGCAGGAGTCATTACTACTAATAATTTGACAAGTTGAGAACCAGATCCATCTTATTAGTTTAGAATTTCCTAGCACTTAAGGTTGTTGTTTCTTCATGTTTACCAGGAAAATTACTTTTCCTAAGAGATTGTTTTGGATATTATTTCCAAATACCAAACAAAGTCAAAAATCCAAGTTTCTTTTTCTTTTTATTAACTCATGCCAAGTCACCACTAGATTAGTTATATTTTTGTTACAACAGCTGTACATAATTAGATATATTCTCTCTATTTTCTGTCACAAAAGATGCTTTTAGGGTCAAGTTTAGTGATGTATATATAGCCTTCATTTTTAATCTGTATAATATAAGAAAACAGATTCTTTCTCTCAATGAAAAGTATCTTTTCCTCCATATCTTAAAATTTTCTACACTTTTGTTTTTCTTCCAGTGTGAACAAAGAAGTTTATTGGACTTCGAATCAAAACCAGTGTTAAACCGACCAGAAGTTGATGATACATATAAATGAATCAGAATAGAACAAGACAAATTTAAGCAGGCAACTGATACCTTTTTATCAAGAAAAGCCCCCAATGCTTGGCACAGACCAACAGTAGTCGTGGACTTGCCTTCTCCAAGAGGTGTCGGAGTGATCCCTCCGACCACCACATAATATCCATCTCCAGTTCCTTGAAGCTCATCAAGCACCGACAACAAAACCTACAGTTCTCGAAGGAACTCATGTTAATTTGCCCAAGTTCTAGGAACCCACAACACACACGCACACACACTCAGTGCACGTCCACTCAGATGAACTCAATAAAACGCCACGCAGACAAATACATATACTATACAAGAAATACATAAAGTTATACAAATTTATGTGCACAAAAACACAAATTTACACACCTTAGCTTTATACTTGCCATAAAGACCATAATGTTGGGGGCTGAGCTTGAGTTCTTGGGCAATCTGGGAGATGTGAAGCGGCTCGACTGAATTGGCTATGTCAATGTCTGCTGGCACCGGCGACGCCACCTCCAGCTTCCTTGTTGTCTTCCCCATTCCAATCTACAATCTTGGACGGTTTATCTTTTCTGAGTTGTTTTAAGATTTGAATTCAGACAGCAGATCCTTGGCTGTGATCCGTGAAGTGCAGAAATAATTTATTCGTGAAATTAAAAAAACTCGCAGCCCTGTTATCTGATGACGCGGATAACCATTCGCTGGGCTCTGGAGATGTGTGCCGCTATGTCGCACCAGGCGGAGTGGACTTTGTCAGCGAATGTTAAGCCGCCAAGTGGGTTGAAAAAAAGTGTGGGGCAAGAAATTATTAGAAAATAATAAAAGGGAAAATCTAAGTGGAGATGCAGGGTATCGATCCCCGTACCTCTCGCATGCTAAGCGAGCGCTCTACCATCTGAGCTACATCCCCTTGTTGTCCAGGATAATAATCAAATCAATTGTAACAATTACAAACAATTCTCTCTCTATTTGCCAACTTAATTAACCCATCAGCTTCTTTTTGTACCAAATGCAGCCGTTTCGTGAATAATCCATTTTTATCAATAACGTGTCATTCTGTGTGTTTGTTTCAACTAATAATAGCTTCCGTATTTCTTTGCCTTGGTTTTATTTTTATTTTGGAAAAAATTGCATAAGCATATGCAAGTTAAATCCTCAAGCATTACGCTTTATTCATTTGCTAAACTTTAATTAATATTATGGATGATCCGTTACATGAGACTGATGATCTCTTACTACCATGAGGATTTAATCTTTTAACATTTTCAAACTAACTTTCAACTAGATTTTTCTTTTATAATTTTAACATTATTATATTATGAATTATAGTATTTGTAATAATATTTTCATACAATAATTCAACTAAATGGTAAAAAAGATTGCTTGGGTTCCTTAATACTGTTTATTATCAGTGCCAGTTGTGTCTCAAGCATTTTGATACATGTAGTGAGATTTGAAACTATTTATAAATCAAAAGGGATTTAAACTTATCATGTAATGAGATTTGAACCACTCAAGATTCCTCCTTTTTTCTTTTTCCTTTTT
>JACGDI010005218.1:511313-582096 GCA_014898725.1 Jacaranda copaia | reverse complement strand
AGATTCGTTGTCCCAGCGCTGTAGATATTCTTAATTAGTTGACGATTTGTTGTACACGGGATTGGGCTGAAGGCTTTGATGAAATGTCCCTTCCCACCTATCCGGCAAATTTACCCATAAGGCAAGATATCTTGATGAGGATGATGTTTCAGTCCTTCTAATGGCACAGTTCAATGTAGGTGATGTATGTCTCGAAATTTTATTACATTTGTACAAAAATCCTATCCATGTTATTACATTTATACTAAAATCCTGTCACTAAACAAAATCCAATGATCTTGGAACTTATAAAAGTACTAAGCAAAAAAGCTTGGCAAAATTCAAAATGAAGCAAGAACATGACATGAAAAGACCTATACTCACTTTGCTGACTGCCGAATCATAAATGTAGCAATTTATTAAAGCCCAGTGAAAGCATTCACTGAGAACAATACTTCTGTACGATTAATCAACACTAAGTTGCCCTGGCATTCTGCAGAAGATTATCACTAAATTACAAAATCTTCCATTTTTCAGTTTCCACTATACAGTCATCGCAGGGGGTTACAAATCTACATTGTTATTTCTGCTCAAGGCCTACGCTTGCCCACTCATAAAGTCCTGGGACTGGTAAATCATTCACTATGTCAAAATTGTACCTGCAAACATAATGTGTGACAAGAACGTGGGTTAATCAGCTAAATCACGGCCTCAACATTTAAAATCCAATAGAGATGCATTTCAAGTTACAGTATCTGAAATAATCAATATAATCAAGGAGAAAAAATTCACTTTTCCAAAAAAAGTTGCTGCTGTGATTGCTCTTCATGGGTGAAAAGTTCTTCCAACTCACACGAGGAAGGGACATTTATAAGAAGGGGCTGACTGGCTGCAGTTGAGCATATCTGGTTCGTAGTTGAACCAGGGGTAGAGATGATGCCAGTAACTCTGATTAAACTGCATGGCGTGTTTTCTAGAATGCTCCTGCTGAAAATGCTGCACATCAATACATGTTCATATGTTTCATACAAACTTCACAGCAGGCGCCTATCATGTACACTAAGGTCCACATGCAAAAAAAAATTGATAACACTAGATCGGTAAAGTGATAAATTCTATATATTTGAGTGGTACAAGAACAGCTACCCCTGGTATCGTTTTCTAATCTTGCTGTGGTCCCATAAAGAAGGCATTATGGCCATCAGAGGTAAGATCTAAAGAGCCATTGCCGCTACTACAGTCCAAAAAAAAAGAAAATTAACTGATCAATAATGGTGCAGTAAACTCTAAACAACTATATTCCCTATTATTCCTTTCACTAAAGTTGTCTACTGGCAAAATTTTCAATGAAAACAAAGTTTCTAATTATTTTCCTGTTTCATTCGAAGGACCACAATGGAACAGAAGAAAGCCAGACTGATTAAAAGATGGTAGAGTGCAAAAGCTAATTCAAATAACAAAATACTTTCTACAGCAAAATTTACAGCCAAGCATATTCTTGATTCCTTTCCATCTGTACTGCAATAGTACAGAAAAAAGAGAAGCTAATAAGCAGCACCGTTGGTGTAGGGGAAAAATGATAAAACCATCTAACTACAACGGTAGTGGGGTTATTTTTGCGCACGTGTGTGTGCTATCAGTTATAAATGCACATAAAGTAAGTGGGACTACGTTGCAGAAGCCGATATTGTTTATTTTTTCACTAAAGAATGATTCAGTCACAAACGCTGATAATGTTGTAATAACAAATCGAAAGGACTAGAGGAAACCCAAATACATCCAGCTGAGCATCCATTTCAGTGTTAAGATTGTTAAGATATCGGAAAAAAGTCATAATCTTTCCCATCAAGTTAAAAACAGAGAAATTAAATGTACTTTGTTTAAAGAACTCAACTTGAGAGAATAACTACAAAGAAGAAACTTTGATGAAAAGAAAAAAAGTAGAAAAAAATTCAATCTAAGAACCTCAAAGTGCTGTTCGAGAAATAAAATTCGGCTCTTGCTACTAGAACTCCCAATATATGAACACCAGAAAGTGAAAAATAAATGCACAAAGAGAAGATAAAAAAGGGTAATCGCGCTCGCAAGGGCAATTTCAAAGGCAAAACAAAAGAAGCGGAACAGCCAAGAGCTCTTTCAAACAAAATCAACACATTTCTGCAAGTCCTAATGGTCAAAACTGCTTTATTCCCCCGAAAAGAAAATTTAAATAGATTGAATTGTGCCCTGAATTGAGACTGGGGAAAAAAGAAAAAAAAGAAATATATGCCCATTTTTATGAGAATAAAAATCTGAACACTAAAAAAGGAGAGGTGAGGAGGTAAGATCAGAAAAATCTATATTGCCTTTTTTTCTTCTTTGTTATCTATCAAACTTACCTTTTTTCTAAGGAAACAAAATTCGGAAACTGCAATAAAAGAGAAATAAAGACATTTGTCAAATCCCTCCTTCTTTAGCTAAGTATCCAGAAGAAAACAATGCAAGAAGAAAACATAAACTTTTATTAGAGTTAGCCACAGACATACGTATGAACACAAATTCGTTAACAATTAAAAATAAAGAAAAACTAGTTAAAATATCACATGCGTGAATGTACCTCTCAATAGCTTCGCCATCCAAATTATTTTCCCCAACATATGCCTCAATTCTCAAATCCTCCGCTTCAATCGAGCCCGAAATCAAGCCCGTTCGCCGAAGCTCTTCATCGTTTCTAGCTTCCGGTTCTTCGTTTCCTCCGCAACCACATGTATGTCGAACTTTTCGCGAATTATGTCGCAGCGGTGATTTCTCGAGGCGACGCGAGCGGAGCTCAAGGTAACACGAATCAGACTTTGACGTAGGAGACGCGGCCACAGCAGCTGAAGATTGTTGGAGCTAGAGTGCTAGGGTTTTGGCGCGAGTACAGACGCCGAGGGAGGACCGGGAGACTTCCATCACGGCCACATCGCCTGTCACTTTAGCTTTTCTCATGTATTTCCCCATCATTATTCTCTCTGTGTTGCTTCGAAATGTGTATTCCTCAGATTTTATCACTAATCTACGGCTTCTTTCATGTATGGTAGTCTACACAGAGACCGCGGGAGAAAGTTGATTAGGCTTAAAATTTTGAGAAAATTATTAATTTTTTTATATTTAAAAAATTTAGGCAAATATTTTTTTTGACAAAATCCCTTTATCTACTTTCATTTTACACTTTACTCCACACTTGAATCTCTAAACACTTAATTTTCTACTTTTTTCCAAAACTTTAGGAATTACTCTCTAAATGTTTGAAAAAACACTTAAATACTCTTGTACCTAGCCAAAATAATAATAATAATAAAAAAACACACACACACACACACACAAAAACAAATGGCAGTTTGTTTCTCCCCACTCTATCAAGTAACAATTTTTTTCAAAATCACTTTTTTTTCTCTTTTTTTTTTTGTTTGGAAACCATTTTCTCCCCCAAAGAACAAAAGGTGTGAAAATAGCCTCTCATCTGTCAACAAAATGGCGTGAACGGATGAGAGAACAAAAAAGAAAAAGTAAAATCAACGCAAGAAGGACAAAAAAAAACCTTACTACTCGCAACTCTGTGAAAATGAAATAATCAATGGCACCAACAAAGAGTTAAGAATAGAAGGAAGAGAGCATGGTTTAGAAATGTATGTTTTCTGCTACTTATTTTGTGGGCTTTACTCCTTTCAAATATGATTATTTTTCAGTTTTACAAGTTTTTCAGATAGATATTCGCATCTTTCTTTATTTGAACTCTTTTTTAGTTATTAAAGACTTGAACCCATTTGTTGTGTGAGTGTGTGTGTGTGTGTGGATTTTGTTGTAATATTTGAAAATCTTTAATTTGTATTTAAAAGGCATGAAAGTTATGCTTCACTTTCTTAGGGTTTATACTTTTTATACCTAAAATTATATCTTAAAATTATCTAAAAGTGGTAATATATAATTTGTTTGTGTAAAAGTATATTTTAGAAGCAACTGTAATGCATAACATTCAAACTTGCAGTAAATATTATTTGAAAGTGTAGTATATAATCTGTATATCTAAAGTACATTTTAGATGCAACTGTAATACAAAATATTCAAACTTTCAGTATACATTATCTGAAAGCGATAGTATATAATTTGTGTATTTGAAGTATATGTTAGAAGCAAGTGAAGTACATAACATTCAACCTTTTAGTATACATTATTTGAAAATGGTAGTATATAATCTCTGTATTTAAAGTATATTTTAAAAGCAACAATAGCACAAAAATATTCAACCTTTTAATAAGTGGTAGTATATAATCTATGTATTTAAAGTACATTTTAGAAGCAACTGTAGTACAAAACATTTAAACTTGCAGCATATAGTATTTGAAAGTGTTAGTATATAATCTATGTAACTAAAATACATTTTACAACAACTATAGTACAAAATATTCAAGCTACTAGTACATATTATCTGAAAGTGTAGTATATAATCTGTATACCTGAAAAATATTTTAGAAGCAACTGTAGTAGAAAACTTTCAAGCTTTTAGTAAACATTATATGAAAGTAATAGTATATAATCTCTGTGTCTGAGTACATTTTAGAAGCAACAATAACACAAAAATATTCAACATTTCAGTACACATTACTTAAAAGTGGTAGTATATAATCTGTATAATTGAAATACATTTTACAGCAAATGCAGTACAAAATATTCAAGTATGCAGTATACATTATCTGAAAATATTAGTATATAATCTATGTGTCTGAAGTACATTTTAGAAGCAACAGTAGCACAAAATATTCAACCTTTCAGTTCACATTACATAAAAAGTGATAGTATATAATCTGTGTATCTAAGGTACATTCTAGAAGCAACTGTAGTACAAATATTTAGCTTGCAATACACATTACCTGAAAGTATAGTATATAATATGTATATCTAAAATACATTTTAAAAATAATCATAGTACAAAATATTTAAACTTTCAATACACATTATTTGAAAGTTGTAGTATATAATCTAGGTATCTGAAGTATATTTGAAAAACAAGTGTAGTACAAAATATTCAAGATTTTAGTACCCATTGTTTGAGTGATAATATATAATTTGTGTATCTAAAGTACATTTTACAAGTAACTGTAGTGCAAAATATTCAAACTTTTAGTATACATTATCTGCAAATGCTAGTATAATCTATTTACATACTACTTTTTTCTTTATTTAATTACAGCAAAGGCAAGACATAATGAGGTCCGCTTTCGTTGCTCCCCTCAATATTTTTAGACTAAATTGAAGCTTGTGAAATCCAAGACGGGGTCAAAACATTTTGATGCATTAAAGAAAACTCCTTTTTATACGCATGGAAATGCTTAAGTCAAGTTCTAGCTTCATTCGACTTGAAGTTATACTTATGAGGTTTGACGCAAAAAAAATTTCATTTCCTTTTGCCGAGAAGGTTGAGTTCCATTTTTGCAACGGAATTTTCTATGGTTTTATGGTCGCTACATGTGGGGCAATCAGTTGATATAATATTGAAGATGAAGTTTTCAACTATGGACCACCTTTTTTCCAGAAAGTTGAAGAATATAAAAAGATTTGAAGTAGCAAAAATGTAGGAGGAGTATGTATATAGGGATAGTGAGGAGGACTTAAATGATTTTTGTAAGTTGTATATACTTTTTATTTTTAATTATTTCTATTTTCAACTTCTAATTATTGAACTCCACAATTTCTCCTACCATACTCAGACGATTTATCAAGAGTTAATTTGTATCTATGGGGCATAGTTACATACAACTTTCTTGTCAAAGATATGGGCAACCATGTAGGAGGAGTAGATGGAGAAAGTAGTAAGAAGAAGTACCTTGATGGATGCACAGTCGGTTTAATGGTAAGTGATTTTCATTTTACTAATAATGTTAATTATATTTATATTTAAGTAAGCATAATTTTTCTATTTATGAAATACAGGCATGGGTTTACAAATGCATCCCATCATTGAGTTCACCAAAAAGTTTGTTTGCTTTTCCATGCTTTTACTGGTGGAAGGACGGCAAACTCCCAAATGATGTGAATAAGGCAAAGAATAAATATAGTAATAATTCATTATTATTATTATTATTATTATTATTATTATTATTATTATTATTATTTATAATAATTTTAATTTGATAATTATTTTCATTGTAATATGTTGAAGACCTCAACGTTGCTCTAGAGGAGTTAGGTTTGGCAGTTTTGATCAAGAAATCAAAGGCTGCCAGTACTGTTATCACTAAAGTACATATTTGTGATCATACTGTATTTAAAGCAATTATTAGGGATAAAGATGAAGAAATTAAATCATTGAAGGAAAAAATTATTTCAATAGAGATGATGACAATCAAAGAGCAGGGTCAAGGGGAGAATGCTGTTAAGGATAGGATTGATGAAGGAGAGCATAATGAGGAGGCTGATGAGCATCTATATAAGGGTGAACATGATTTGGAGGATGATGTAGAGAAAGTAAGGGATGATTCAGGGAAGAAAAATGCAAAAGAAGCTGATGTAAGGATTGATGATGGTGTTGGTGATGAAGCCGAAGAAAGTTTAGATGAAGAAAGTCGAACAAAACACCATCATGATTCCCCGACTACCATCATCCCTTTGACCACAAAACTTCATTCACCAATTCAAGCAACAGAGTTAGAAGAATTTAAAGTTGAAGTGGCAAATGTCATGTCACTGATTGTTATAGATTTGCGTAACTGAGATGACAAGAAGCTAAAAAGAAAAACAAAAGATTCTGTTAGCCCCCCGAGCACCACACCAGCTAAATGCAAAAAACAAGTGACAAAAACATATATTCCTCGTCCTCGTGCAAAAAAGCTCAAGAACAAGAGAAGAATGTATTGTAAACTACTTAATGTATTGTTTTTTTACTATTTGTATTTCATTTGTTGATATTTGTACTTAGTTTGCTGGTATTTGTGCACTATCTATTTGTACTTCATTGATTGATATTTTGTACCTCACTTATTTATATTTTGTACTTAATAAGCTGATCTTTTGTACTTCAATTATTGATATTTATACTTCATGTGTAGAGATTTTACACTTCATTGATTAGTATTTGTACTTAATGTTATGATATCTTATACTTCATGTTGGTGATATTTATACATAATGTGTTGATGTCTTATATAGTTCATGTAGGTGATATTTGTATTTAATTAGCTAATCTTTTGTACTTCGATTGTTAATATTGTACTTCATGTGCATGTATTTTATACTTCATTGATTGGTATTTGTACTTAATGTGCTAATGTCTTATACTTCATGTTGGAGATATTTATACTTAATGTGCAGATTTTTTGTACTTCAATGGTTGATACTTTGTACATAATTTGCTAATATTTTTTACTGCAGAAGACAAAAGACATCAGCCCAATCCAAATAGGAGATGAATTAAGCACCCCAAATTTGCATATGAATTAAGCACCCCAAATAAGGAAATGATTGATCAGTATAAAGGAAAAATTAATTATAAAGGTCATCTTTGTGTTCCACCAAATGAGCGAGAAGTCATCAATAATTTTCTCCGAAAAGATGATTTGAGGTAACAAAATTTGCTTATGATTTTTCTTTTTAATAAATTGATATTTGAACTAACAATTAAAACCTATACTTGTGTAGGGTGATTGTCTGAGCAGGAGAAAATTACATTCTAAAGGGAAGACACCTATGCGAACTATTATTTAGGGAGTGCCTTTGTGGTGACATATTGGAGTGCAACATGTCAATATTGAGTAGCCCATTTTTCACGAAAGAGTGTCACCATGATGTGTGGTTTATGTCCATGATAGCATATGTATGTGGTGGTTTCCTAACTTAATTTAGTCCATCTTATAAGTAAGACTAATCAGTTCTATTAAACTTCACATGCTGATATCTTAAATCGACTTGAGGGACACAACATCCAGGATATAAAAGATGAAGTCTTTCCCAAGTTCATATCTGGACTTAGTGCATTCACTACATAAAGATTTGGGAGAGATCATCTTGGATGTTGTAAACTCGTGTCATTACATACTGCTACCGATTAACTGGGACCATCATTGGTTCTTGGTTGTCCTCAACACTTCAACTCGTGCTTTTTTGTACTCGAATTCAATAATGGCCCCCTAATACAAGCCTCATGCTATTGCCATCGTAAGTTTGTTTCCTTTCCTGAAAATTTCTTTCTAAAGTATGGAGTCGACAATTGAACAAAATATTTGTAGGCTGTGTTCTATTCTTGGCACCTAAAGCTTTCATTAAGGTGTCATGTGGACAAAAGCATGACAGTACAAAAATATAGATAGCAACAAGGGTTAGTAGATTGTGGTGTCTTCGTGTAACTTTAGGTAGAATATTTTACTAGGGACACCGACTATTTCTGGTGGTATGCTAGCAAATGGTCCATGGATACAGTTTGTGCACATATGGCATACACTGTATTAAGTCATGAAGATATGAGGGTTTGAATTTCAGTATCAGATTATCTTTTTTTGAAGTGTAAGTATATGTTTACATTGAAGTATATATAAGATAATCTTTGGTAAGTTTATTTTGTATGTAAGTATACTTTTCCATTGAAATGTATATAGGATTATCTTTTGTTGAAGTGTAAGCATATGTTTCCATCAAAGTATACTTTATGCGAATGATTGATTAAATTGAAATAGTGCAGTCAATTTCAATACAATATAAGAGAAATGAAGTACAAATACAAACAAACGAAGTATATTTGGTCTCATGTTGAAGTATAGTTTAGTTAAAGTGAAATGTTCTAACAAGGTCCAGTATAATATACGGGAAATGAATTATAAATATATAAAAAATGAAGTATAATTGATCTTATGTTGAAGTATACTTTAGTTCAAGTGAAATGTTGTAGCGAGGTCTAATACAATAGGCATGACATCAAGTACAAATACAAAACAAACAAAGTATAATTGGCTATATGTTGAAGTATACTTCAATTCAAGTGAAATGTTGTAGCAAGGTCTAGTAAAATATATAGGAAATAAAGTACAAAAACAGAACAAACAAAGTATAATTGGTCTTATGTTGAAGTATACTTCAATTCAAGTGAAATATTATAGCAAGGTTCCGTACAATGTGCAGAAAATGAAGTACAAATATGGAACAAATGAAGTATAATTGGTCTTATGTTGAGGTATACTTTAGTTTAAGTGAAATATTGTAGCGAGGTCCAACACAATATGTAGGAATGAAGTACAAATACAGAACAAACGAAATATAATTCGTCTTATGTTGAAGTATACTTCAGTTCAAGTGAAATGTTGTAGCAAAGTCCAGTACAATATACAGGAAATGAAGTACAAATATGAAACAAACCAAGTATATTTGGTCTTATGTTGAAGTGTACTTCAGTTAAAATGAAACATCAAAGCGAGTCTCAATACAATATGTAGGAAATGAAATACATATGCCCAGAAATGAAGTATAAATCTCCCTTATTGAAATACAACAACACTGATGCCTCAGACGACATGCACAAGCTATCTTTTCAAGCTAAATCAAGTACATGATTGTTGAAATACAATACATAAATCCCGAAATCAAGTGTAAATCTCCCTTATTAGTCTCTAATAATTGTACACTTGCATAATTAAATAATTAGTCTCTAACAATTGTATAGGGGTTCAAGTATAATATTTTGAGACTATTGGACCAACTAAAGTACATATTTGTGTGGGTGATAGGATGGATATAATTGTCAAATGCTCATGTGTTTACAACTTTCAATACATAGGTATACTTTACATTACATCGAATGATAACTTTAATCCGTTGAACACTAGTGGTTTTCACTTTAATACTTGAACAATATTTTATTCATACCATACTATATATTACAAAGTATTTTAGAGTTTTGTTCATTAATTACTAAGACATAAAAGGCAAAATATGGAACAAAAATATAATTCATCATTAGTAGTACAAAAATCAAGAAATGAACTACATAATAGACAAAATGAAGTACAAAATTCCACAAATCAAGTATAAATCTCCCTTATTGAAGTACAAAAGAACTAATATCTGGACAACATGCACATGCGACATTTTCACTGAAAATCAAGTATATAATTGGCAAAATGAAGTACATACATCCTGAAATCAAATATAAATCTCCCTTATTGAAGTACAAAAGCATTAATCTCTCAGACAACATGTACATGTTATCTTTTCAATACAAATGAAGTACATAGTCCCAAAATCAAATATAAATCTACTTAATTGAAGTACAAAAGCACTAATATCTCGTACAACATGCACATGCGACATTTTCACTAGAAATCAAGTATATAATTGCCAAAATGAAGTACATATGTCTTGCAATTAAGCATAAATCTCCCTTATTGAAGTACAAAAGCACTGATATCTTGAACAACATGCACATGCTACATTTTCACTTGAAAGAAAGTACATAATTGCCAAAATCAAGTATAAATGTCTCGGACAATATGCACTTGCTACCTTTTTAGTACAAATGAAGTACATATGTCCCAAAATCAAGTATAAATCTCTCATATTGAAGTACAAAAGCACTGATATCTCGGACAATATGTTCATGCTACATTTTCACTAGAAAGAAAGTATATGATTGTCGAAATCAAGTATAAATCTTCGTTATTGAAGTACAAAAAAATTAATATATTGGACAACATGCACATTCTACATTTTCACTGGAAATCAAGTATATAATTGCCGAAATGAAGTACATATGTCTCGAAATCAAATATAAATCTCCCTTATTGAAGCACAAAGGCACTGATATCTCAGACAACATGCACATGCTACTTTTTCAGTACAAATAAAGTACATATATCCCAAAATCAAGTATAAATCTCCCTTATTGAAGTACAAAAGCACTAATATCTTGAACAACATGCACATACTACATTTGCACTGAAAATCAAGTATATAATTGTTGAAATGAAGTACATATGTCCTAAAATCAAGTATAAATCTCCTTTATTAAAGTACAAAAGCACTGATATCTTAGACAACATGCACATACTACATTTTTACTATAAATCAAGTATATAATTGCCAAAATGAAATACATATGTCCTGCAATCAAATATAAATCTCCCTTATTGAATTACAAAAGTATTGATATCTCGGACAACAGGCACATGCTACATTTTCACTGGAAATCAAGTGCATAATTGCCATGTTAAAATACAGTGATAAAGTTCAATTTAATAATCCAAAAGCAATCCACAAATACAACAAATTCTAGTACAAATTAACAATCCAATGTTCTTCAAAATTCTTCTCTAGCCACACAGTTTAGCTTATATGTCTAGTTTATTGATTCTTTGCAAATTCGACAATTATGCACTATCCTACCACACCGTGTACACTTAATAACATGTGTCTCAATTTGTGATGAAATCCTCTGTATCCTTCTACGCCCAAGTTGAGATCGACAATTAGGTGCATTAATGACACCATCATCATCTAAAGGGAAAATATGCATATCATAAGTTGGAATATGGTTTATCACTGCTTGGTATGCTTGTTGAAACATCTCAACTCGATAGCATTGATAAATAAAGTCATATGGTGAAAGTGACTTTGACTCGATACAAGCACACGTATGTTTGCATGGTATTTTATCAATTTACCATGCTTTGCACGAATAAACCCTACTCTACAAATCTATAGCATATGACTTGTCATGCTCAATTACCTCAAAGTTCCAACCACTAGACATGACAACTTTTAAGGTACAAGAATGTATATAATTGATTTCTAACTTCTTCTCTTGCTTGGACATAAGTAACTAACCATCTTATGAGATTCTTCTCGTCGATCATATATCATAACCATTATTTTCATGCATATGTAATCAACTATAGTTGCAACTAGCATAAATCAAGCTAATTTCACTCAATTATTCTAGCATTCTACTTGATTATTATTTATTACCTCTCATTGAACTCCACCAAATAAGGAATTTGCCCAACAATATGTGTCAAACTGCATAACAAAGTCTCTAGGAAGCCGCATTGACTCTAAGATGCTGTCTATATGTTGGGTATACGCCCGCCTCATAGGCATATATGCAATTTTCATAAAACAGGAGCCCAATATTTCTTGTTATGCAGAGGGTACTTCCTTAATACCTAAATTTAAAATAATATGATTGTAATATGCTATATGTTATGAATTAGAGTTTATTTCATGTAATTGTTTCACTAATAAAGATAAAGTTATTGCTTGTTTCTTGAAGTTATCCACAAAGTGTCTCAAGCAATATGTATGATGGCTATAGGAAAATATCATGTGGAGGGCCTTTAGAAGACCTAAATATTGATCAAAGAAGAAAGTAAACCTTGGTAAGCCAGACAAATATTTAGAATCTAAGACACTTTTTAGTTTAAAGTAGAATCACTCCCAATTAACATTATTTTCAAAGTCAACAACTGCATATGTTAGCGTGCAAAGCATCATTAGCATCCTTACTGATAGCACTGAGTAAGCTTCCTTTATTCTTGTTTTTAATATAGTTTCCATCTTAGAATATCAACGCCTACATCTCCTAAGAAAATTAATAAGATAGGTACTGAAACATATAAATAGCTGATAAATTTTTTGACTAATTGGGTCAATTTCACAATCTGAAATACTTCCAGCATTTGTCCTCTTCACAACATCACAATACCACCTCAACTTATCATAAGATCCTTTTTTAGCTCCATGGATGTTATGCATTGCTAATTCCTTATCCATCCATGCTTTATGATATCTAAGTTCTACACTGTATTCTCTGTGGATATCTTTCAATATGGTAGAGAGCCGATGACATGGCTCTGATCTCAATTTATCCGTCACTATGTTAGCAACCCAAGTGGAATCATTTTTAGGATGTTCCCTTGTCTGAAGATTAGCTTCACCACATGTGTGCTCTTGATTGAATTTTCGAATGCCAAATAATTTATTAACCTCCTGCCTTGATGCCCATTTTTTATAAACCAAACCGATCGGACCAGTGACCAGAGGCCAATCCAATTCGGTTGAAGTGTATGAACTGGTAGAAGTCAAAATTGATCAAGAACGGGTCAAAACCGGGCCGGTTCAATCCATTCACTTGTTTTCTTTTCTTTTCCTTTTTTTTTTTGAAAATTTTACATTTTTTAAGAAGAAAAAAAGTGAAAAAGAAAAAAGAAATTATGAGTTAAAGATGATGGTTAAAGATTTTGGACACGTAATTTTTTGAAACATGCATTTATTTTCTTAAAATTTAATAAAGTAGTAGTTATATGTGAATGCGTATGTTTAATTTGTTATTTTGTTTTGTTTAATCTCTCTTAAATTACTTCGAATATTTAGTGTAAAAGAATTTATTTTTACTTTGAGTTGAAGCAAGAAATGGATGATTACTTAAATTAATATGAAATGTTATTTTTTATTTATTAATAGCTAATAAATTGTGAAATAGTATTATTTTCTGAAAAAATATAATTAAGTAAGTTGAATTTTTTTCTAATAATATTCTTTTTATATCAATTGAAAGTTTTATTTTTTTGTAATATTAAAATATTATATATATATATAATTAAATATAACTATTATGTCATTATAACATCATACCGGTTCTACCAATAGTCGAACCGATTGAACCAGTAACCAATAAGATCACCGATTCATTGTTCGGTCCGATTTTGAAAATATTGCTTGATGCATAGGTTCTTACTGGTTACATACCAATCATTCCATACACTAATATTTAAATATTATTTTACATAAAATCACAATAATTTTATAACTAAATTAAAAATCAAGCCCAGTAATAAAAAAATTGTTCAACATAAAAATCAAACCCTAACTAAAATATAAAATTTACAAAATAATGCCAAAAAAATTATCTTACAATGCTTATACTAAATTTCAATGCTTTGAGATATCCAAACCTGCAATATTAAAATAAAAATAAAATTACAATAATAAAAAATAGAAACATGAACTAAACTAATAGACAATTCAAAACATAATCAAATCATAATTGAGCACAAAATTCATAACATATAAATTCAAATCTTAATCAAATATATAATTCACAAAATATAAATCAAGCAAAACCTAACAAATAATTCAATGTAAACACATAATCTAACAAATGTAAATCTAACACATTATTAAATATAACCAAACATACATCTCATTATAAATAAATATATAATTTAACATAAGTTCAATATATAATTCAAATCCTAATTGGACGTATAATGTAACAAAATCTAACACAAAATTCAATATAAATGCATGATCTAAACATATATAAATCCTAATAAATCAACACATAATTTAAAGTCCAACATAATTCAAATCCTAATCAACATATAATTCACAAAATATAAATCTAATAAAATCAAATTTTAACATATAATTCAAATCTAAATAAATTTAAACCAACATATAATTTAATCTAAATATAAATCTAAATTTTAACATAAGGAGGTAACTAAAACATGATCAAATATTTTAATTAAAACATAATCAAATTTTAACCAAAACATAATCAAACACAATCAAATTTCAACTAAAATATAATCAAACATAATCAAATTTTGATATAATTGTAAGTTTTACCATGATTAATGGAGATAGAGCAAAATATAAATTCTCTAAACCTGAAACATTAAACAAATAACATTAGCATTTTTAAAAATTAAAAATAATTTTTTAAAAATACTAGAACTGACTATGGCCAGATTCGGCCGGCCGGCGGCTAGAATATGGTGTGCCAGCAGCTTCCACCGGCCGGCCGGCATCAGCGCCCACTGAACGGCCAATTACATATTTAAAAATAAAATAAAATAAAAAGAAGAAGAAGGGGAAGGGGAAGAGGGAAAAAAGGTTACCTTGAAACATTTGTGTGGGTTGGGAAGGGTTTTATCCCCCTTTCGATAATTTGTGACGGATTTAAATCTGTCGCAAATAATGTTTTTTTATTTTTTCCACTTTTGCGATGGAAAAATTCATCGCAAATGATTTTTTATTTTTTTAATTTTTTCACTTTTGCGAAAAATTTGGATCCGTCGCAAAACAGCAACATTTGCGATGGAAAATTCTGTTGTAAAATAGTAGTTTTGGGACAAATTTTTTATCCGTCGCAAATTTTTGAAAAAATTCAAATATTTGCGACGGATTTGAAATCCGTCGCAAAACTACTTTTTTGCGACATACTCAAATCTGTCGCAAATTTTATTTTATTTTTTTAAATTTTTTGATGAAAAATCTGTCGCAAATTGCAATTAATTTTTTCCATCACAAAATAGAATTTTTTTAGTAGTGAACGAAGTACAATTATAAAACAATTGAAGTATAAAATGCTAGCAATTGCAGTACAATTTTGATAATCAATAAGTATAATACTTGAAGTACAAAACTTTAACAAGTACAATTTTAAGTAAAATGAAATATAATTTCAGATAAATGAAATACAATTTTATATCAAAAGGAAAACAATTCCAAAACATTTGAAATCTAAAACACTATCAGTTGTAGTATAATTTTGGATAATCAATAATTAGAATACTTGAATTATAAAATTTCAATAATAGAATACATTTTTAAGTAAAATGAAGTATAAAATAAAGTATAATTTCAAATAAATGAAGTACAATTTTATATGAAAAAAAAAATACAATTCTAGAACTCTTGAAGTATAAAATGCTAGTAATTGTAGTACAATTTTAGATAATCGATAAGTAGAATACTTAAAGTATAGAACTTCAGTAATAGAGTATACTTTGAGGTAAAATGAAATATAATTTAGATAAATGAAATACAATTTTATATGAAAAGAAGTGCAATTCCAAAACTCTTGAAGTATAAAACGTTAGCAATTGCAGTATAATTTTGGATAATCGATAAATAGAATACTTGAAGTACAGAACTTCAGTAATAAAGTGCAATTTAGGTAAAATGAATTATAATTTCAAATAAATGAAGTACAATTTTATATAAAAAGAAGTACAATTTCAAAACATTTAAAGTATAAAATGCTAGCAGTTGAAGTACAATTTTACATAATCAATAAGTAGAATACTTGAAGTACAGAACTTCAATAATAGAGTACAAGTTTAGATAAAATAAAGTATAGTTTTAGATAAATGAAGTACAATTTTATATGAAAAGAAGTATAATTCCATAACACATAAAGTATAAAATGCTAGCAATTACAGTACAATTTTGATAATCAATAAGCAGAATACTTGAAGTAGAAAACTTCAATAATAGAGTATAATTTTAGGTAAAATGAAGTACAAAATAAAGTATAATGTTAGATAACTAAGTGCAATTTTAGATAAAAAAAAAAAAAAAAAAAAAAAAAAAAAAAAAAGAAGAAAGAAATACAATTGCAGAACACCTAAAGTATAAAATGCTTGCAATTGCTGTACAATTTTGGAGGTTCAATAAGTAGAATATTTGAAATATAGAACTTCAATAATAGAGTATAATTTTATGTAAAATAAAGTATAAATGTAGAATAGTTGATGAAAATTAATTCAGCATGGTAGTACAATTTCAATAAACGAGGTACAATTGCAAAACATTTCAAATATAAAATATTAGCAATACAGTACAATATTGGATATTCAATTGGTAGAACGATTGAAGTATAAAACTTCAATAATAGAGTACAATTTTAGGTAAAAAAAAGTATAAATATAGAATAATTGAAGAAAAATAATTTAGTATTGCAGTGCAATTTCAAAAAATGAAGTACAATTACAAAATACTTTAAGTACAAAACACTAGCAATTGCAATACAATTTGGATAATCAATTGCGAGGACAATTAACGTATAAAACTTCAATAATGCAATATAGTTTTATTTATAAAACACTAGCAATAAAGTATAAAATGAATACAATTGTAGAACACTTCAAGAATAAAATGCTGGCAATATAGTACAATTTTAATTGCAATGAGGTACAATGTAGAACCCTCCAAGTATAAAAAGATTTTCAAATAAATGAAGTACAACTGCAAAACACTTCAAGTATAGAACTTAACAAACTACAGTACAATTTAGCTTTTGTAAAAGTGTTACCGTAAAACATCACTGCTTTTCTTTCCACTGCTACTTGATTCCTATTTTCCTTTTATCAAAATGTCAATAATGTTTATCTTCAATGTCACATGTAATAAGACCATATTCATGACATTGTTGTCATAAGTCAAAGTCACATACAATCTTTGATATGGAGCTATGTATTGCAAAGTGAAAAGCTCAAGGTTGATTTCACTCCATTTTCTTGCAAGATTAAAGCATATGTTTATTAAAGTCGTACTATCCTTAATTGATATTATATGAAGCTAGTCTTTATAGTAGCAACTCCCTAAAACTTGATTGAATAATCCAACTTCACTATTGGTTGACATTTTCAAAAAACTACAAGATTGAGAGAAGAAGAAAATGCGATGGTCGGGGTGAGATGAAAATAAACTAAGAAGAAACTTATAGGCAACTGAGAAGAAAAAAAAACCCAAAAATGATGAAAATAAAGAGAGAAGAAGAAAATGCAGTGGTCTTGTTGGTGGTCATTGGCTTCGTCAATATTCTCATTCCCACCATGGAGTTTAGTTTCTTTCTACAATTTTTCTTTTTGTTACTAGTAATGAAAGTACGTATGCTAGGGTTTACTGTTCACTTGTATGGATAGTGAAGAAGTAAACAAAAATGAGTGAAAAATATTATACTTAAGGGTGTTTTGGCTAAATCAAGTGGTAGGGAGCAATCTCTAAAATTTTATCAAAACTAGGGACTTCATTGTTTACAAGTTTAAGTGGGGTCTGATTAGAAAAATGGAAAGTAGATTTGGTACTTTATAATAACTCACCCAATATTTTTTTGACTCAAAATACTTATTTCATCAATTTTTCATTCAAAAAAATCCAACTAAATTCTTAGCTAAATTTACATGATAAAATTTAATGACTTAACTTTTTAATAGAAAATTTTTCTTTAAATTGTTTAAATTATTAAATTATGATTTTAACTTTAATTAAAAATTAATTTTTTTTGATAAATATATTTCTTGAATTTCAATTATTTTTGAAATCATATGATTATACTAAAAGATTGAAACTTTTCAAAATTTATAATTATTTTTTATAAAAAGATTTTCTAGAAATGAGTGAATACAATTAATTAAAGAAAATGAAATTTTAAAGTTTAAAAAATTAATGACTTAAAAACGTTTTAGTATAAGAAATTTAAGGGTATTAATTCTTATCTAAAAATAGAGTGGAAGTTACTAAATGGACCTTTTGAAAATAAAAAGAAATTGTGAAACGAACTTTATACATAGAAAACCAATTTTATGGATTTTGATATATAAAAATTTATTTGAAGAGTTTTTAGTAATATTTAAAAAAAATTATTATGTCATTATGTTTAGCAATGAGATTATATTATTACATAATATAATATATTTATATATATATATATTAAATTAGTTACTAAAGCCTTTACATTGTATAATATATATTTTAGATTTTCGTACTTAATTTGTACTGTGCTATAAATATTGTAATATATTATATTTATTGCACTTAATTTACACGAAAAATTTTAAAACTGAAAAGGGCTTAGAAGTGTTTGGGAGGTGGGCTGGTAGGGTCAGGGGACGTTCGTAAATGCAAATTTCTTTATCTACAATAAACAAGATTACAAAATAAGAAATATTATATAAATAAAATAAAATCAAAATTTATCAATTGTGGATTTAATATCTAATCTAATCCTCTTATTCTTCTATTTCAAATATGATCTTGAATTTAATGAACTCTGCAAAGAACGTTGTGGATCTCCTTAAATTTAATTTGAAGAAATAATATCAATTTGAAGGTTTTGCACCTTTATCTCCAATCAAATGCTAAAATATATGAGTTTCGCAAAAAATGTATTGAATGTCGTGAATCTTTTTAAATTTGATTTGAATAAAATATGCTAATTCGAGAGCTCCGTACCTTAATCCCAAATCAAACACCAGAATATGAAGAGCTCCACGAAGAATACATTGAACGTTGTGGATCTCCTTAAATTTAATTTGAATAAAACAACATCAATTTGAGGGCTCTGCATCTTGATCCTAAATTAAATGCCAAAATATGACGAGCTCTGCGAAGAACACTATGAACATCATGGGTCTCTTTAAACTTAATTGAGAGAATTGCTTGAATCCTTCAAAATTCATCTCATTTGCTGGAATTTGTGTTGTATGTAGAATAAGCTTTGATCACCCCTTCATATAGGCACTTGATGGGAGACTGCTAAATTGACTTGAACTTCTTTGACGATTATTGCATCGATAAAATAATATCAAAAATTAAGAGACAATATTAAATATCTTTGATTTGATTATTCCATAGGTATAAACACTCCATCTTTGACACTTGTTAATATTTGATTTGAGCATAAAATATATACTAAATCATTAATTAAAATTAACTATTTATCTTTTGAAATTAAATTTAATAAATTCCATGAAATAGATAGAAATTTTAAATTAATATCCAGCACATTATTTTACACATGTCACTTTTCAATTGACCAAAAATTAACATGTCTACAAATACCCCACTTCAAAACTTAGCGAAAGGTGTGTCGATAATTCACGAAAGAGGCAAGGTTTGAAGTATTTGATAATTTTTCCTTTTCGCTCCATTTTTCACATGCATCTACAATAAGAATATCCTTGAAGCATTTCTCAAGCTATGGTACCCAATGAAAAGGATAAGTATAACATAATTAAAGTAAATATCCTTTCGAGGAAAGTGCCTTACACAGTTTATACACACACAAGCCAAGAGTAACATGCAATTTAAGCTCATATGTTAAGGAGCATATTTAACTTAAATAGATATTTTATACTCATGTTAGGGAGTCCACTTGAATTTAGTTGAGAATTTATACTCATGTCAAGGAGTTTACTTGAGTTTGATTTAATAGACAATTTACACTCTTATCAATGAGTATATGGGGAGAATTTGAATATTTACATAGTTTATACTCATACCTAGGACCCTTATAGAAAGTTTAAGCTCATATCAAGAAACAAATATGAATACTTTGAATATTTAGATAGTTTATGCTCATATTTAGGAGCCTTATTGACAGTTTAAATTCCTATTAAGGAGCACATGAAAAAATTTTAATTTAAAAATTTCAGATAGTTTATACTCATATTTAGGAGCATTTGGAATTTAAAGACTTGAGCTTTAGATTTGAAGACTTGATGATTTAAGTCTTTGATTTGGAAACCTAGAGACTTGAGTCTTGAATTTGGACATCTAGAAACTTGAGTCTTGAATTTGAAGACTTGAGTCGTGGATTACTTGAGTTTTAAATTTAAAGACTTTGAAAACTTGAGCTTTGATTTGAATACTTGAAGATTTGAGATATGATTTTGAATTTGAAAACTTGGAGACTTGAGTCTTTGATTTAGAGACTTAAAAATTTGAGTATTGGACTTGAAGTCTTAGAGACTTGAGTCTAGACTTGAAGTCTGGGAAACTTTAGTCTTGACTTGAAGTCTTGGAAGCTTGAGTTGTGAATTTTGGAGACTTGGAGGCTTGAGTTTATATTTGAAGACTTGAGTTTGAATTGGGAAACTTGAAATTTTGATTTTTAAATTTGAAGACTTGGAAGCTTAAGTCACGAATTTGGAGACATAGAGTTTTCAAAATTTTAGCTAGTTTATGCTCTTATTTGGGAACATTATTAATAGTTTAAATTCATATCAAGGAGCATATAAAATTTGAAGATGAAAATTAATTACCCCCAACATCTTCATCATCGACATCACTTGAATCTTTTTGTTCATCAAAATTTATGCTCATTTCAATATTATGTGCACGAGTTGCCAAATCTTCAAAAGTTTTTGGTTTAATTCCTTAAAGTATATAGCAAAGACTCCAATGCATTCCTTGGATATACATCTCAATTGCTGAAGTTTCTGACAATTGATCTTTGCTATTAAAACTCAAATTTCTCCAACGATTGATATAGTCAATGACTGACTCTTCTTCCCACTGGCAAAATTTTGTGAGTTCAATCATACTGACAGTCCTTCGAGTAATATAGGAGCTATTGAGGAACTCTTGTTCTAGTTGCCCCCAACTATTAATAGAGCCTATCTTCAAGTCAAGATACCAATTAAATGCATTTCCCTTTAACAATCGAACAAATTGTTTAACCAAATGATCTCCATATGTCCTAGAATTATTAAGTCTCAATGAAATGAGCCATGTGCTGCTTTGGGTTGCCTTTGCCATAAAATTGCTGAAACTTTGGTGGTTGGTAATTGATCAGCATCTTCAAGTTATCAATCTTTTGAGTAAGTCATAGATGACTTAGAACCTCCATCAAATTTGTCTTTGATAGTCTCCATGATAAACCCTTTCAGTAGGTCGATGGAAATTAATCCATTAGTACCTTTTAGTTCTTTTGATACAATCTCTTCATTTTTAGTTGATCGTCTCCTTGTGGATGTTTCGCCTTCATCCTGAGCCTCAATTTGTTTCTCCATCATGCAGCTGGCATCAAAATTTTCCACTTTTCTCATCAATTTGGAGATTTGAAAGTCTCACTCTTGGACATGCTTTGTGAGTCCTTCAATAACCATTGTCAAATTTAAAATTTGTTCATCCAAGGTTGTAGCACTTGTCACCATCACCATCACCATGCTTGAGCAATTTGATGTTGGGTGGGGAATAAATGATGCAAATTGTTCCTTTGAGCCTTCACCATCTTTATTCATACCAATAAAATGTGGCAACAGCTTTTCCACAGCAAATAAAGGAGCCACCTCTGAAGATGATTGCAATTTCTTGGATATACTTCTTGTAATAACGCTGACACTTTTTGCTCCAATACTTGAGGAATTTGAGGTAGTAATTTTCAATGTAGCAGTCTTGTTGGTGGTCATTTGATACTTCAATTTTGATGAAGGAAAGAGATGAGAGGTACAGGTCATTCTATTGGGTGTGCCAAAATTTGTAAACATAAATTTCTTTGTCTACAATAAACAAAATCATAAGACAAGAAATATTATACAAATAAAATTAAATTAAAATCTATCAATTGTGGATTCAATCTCTAATCTAATTCTCTGATTCTTCCTTTTCAAATATGATCTTAAATTTAATGAGCTCTGCAAAGAACATCGTGGATCTCTTTAAATTTGATTTGAATAAAATAACTCTAATTCGAGAGCTCTGCATCTTAATCCTGAATCAAACGCCAAAATATGATAAGCTCCTCGAAGAACACCTTAAATGCCGTAGATCTTTTTAAATTTGATTTGAATAAAATAACGCCAATTAGAGGGCTCCACATCTTAATCTTGAATCAAATGCCAAAATATGATGAGTTCCGCAAAGAACGCCTTGAACGCCATGGATCTTCTCAAACTTGATTGAGAGAATTGCTGAACTCCTTTAAAATTCATCTCACTTGTTGGGATTTGTATTGTGTGTAGAACGAGCTTTGGTCACCCCTTTTGTATATGCACTTGATATGAGACTTTTAGATTGACTTGAACTCCCTTGACTATTATCTCTTCGATAAGATAATATCAAATATTTTTGATTTTATTGATCCATAGGTATAAACATTCCATCTTTGACACTTGTCAATATTTTATTTGAGTATAAAATTAATACTAAATCATTAATTAAAATTGACTATTTATCTTTTAAAATTAAATTTAATAAATTCTATGAAATAAATAAAAATTTTAAATTAATATCTAACACATTATTTTACACGTGTCACTTTTCAATTGAACAAAAATTAACATGTCTACAATGTCATCTTAAATCGCAAGTTCACTTTCTCATTATTTTGAACAAATGGCAATGGCTATATTACCGGCAAATGGATATTTATGGGAAATTCAAGAGTCAATAGTGATGGATTGAATTAATATATACATGGATAAAATTATTCGTATTTTATTGAATATAAAATAATAAATTTATTATTCATGATTATGAAAAATGGGAGGGTAATTTATGGAAACTAATAGTAAATTTCCATTTTTTATATTTGTATATAAATTAATATCTATCTTTTAATTGATATAATATCATTCAAATATTATCTGAACAAAATTACTAATAGAGATTATAACTTGCAAATATTATATTAAATATATATTTAAAGCATATCAATAATATTGTAGTTTGAAAACTAGAACTCAAATGTTTAAACATCACTGAATTTAAATTATATTATATTTCGAAGTTTAAATTTAAATTTTACTAAATATAAAAAAAATTTAACTAAAAGTTTAAATATCATTTAAATATTCTTGTTGTCATTAAAAAGGTATTATACTATTCAAAGTATTTGTAAAAAATAGAAAAAAATCTAAAATAATGTCTATACATATATGTGATTATTTACAAATTACTCTTAAATATCCAGAAATTAGGTCAAAATGTGGCTGTCAATTAAAAAATGAGTAAAATTACCCATATTTTAGTGGATTGAAAATATAAAATCCATTACCCGCATTTTCTTTCCCGCACCTAAAGGAGGTGGATAATTTTTTTGGCCGAGTCTACGGCCATATGAAGGGATGAAAAGGGATGACGATGGGGTGAAAGAAGGTTTGTTAAAACTTCGGACTTGCTTTGATAAGATTTTTGTGGATTTGAGCCGCAACCCACTCTGAATTTAAGACCCGACGGATTAGACCCATTACTTAGAGATTTGCTAAACTTGCTTTATAATTTTAAAAATATTATGAAATATATATTTTTTTAAAAAAAATAATATTACAATAACTTATTGAGTATGAGAAACCAATATTATTAACAATAAATTAGTTATTTTAAAAAATTTATATATGCATGTTTTATTTCTTCAAACATTATGAATTGGTAAACATTTTTGTCATTTTGATATATATTGAATGCATAAATTGTTTGTCACGGCAATGCAATCCTATTTATGTAGGATATACATGGAAAATTTATATTCTTTTAATTATATATAAATATGCATTACAAATACATATATATATATATATATAAGGTAGCTGAAGACCGCTTTGCCTCGCATAGCTTTAGCCTGACATTTTAAAAAGACAACCCTGTCTTGCCATACCTCAATCACCTTTAGGTCGACTCACAGACAAGGGTTACCCCAACAACAGCATAAGCTTCCAACACTATCAACTGCTTGCATGTTGATCAATCAACTTCAATAGAAAGTGAAGAAAGTCAACGTCACCTATACTAAGGGAAATTAACAAATTGTTGATTGGTGCCAAGTGGCTTGTAGCCCACTGGCATAAGTCTCCCACATAATGTGGGAGATCAGGAGTTCGAACCCAAACGGGCTCCTGATGTGTGCGTGTGTATAAATAAAAAAAAAAAAACAAATTGTTGATTGGGCACCCATGCGATTGGCATGGAAGACAATATTAAATAACACAAGATTTTCTGTTAAACATCCTCTTCGCATTTTATACTGTCATCTACTTGTTTTCTCCACATTAAATATATCTAACATGGGATAACCCAGTGGATCCAACAAGCCCAACATCAAATGAGACAGCTCAGAAAGCTCAACAGTAAGTCTGTTTGGTCGACCGGTATCGACCTCACTTGGTAAGGTTCACGATCGACCCACATCGACCTCAAGACCACTCCAGAAATTCGAATATTCAAGTCTGGTCGACATGTATCGACCTAAAAACCCACTGCGGCATTAACTCGGATCCCTGCCGCATTTATTAGTCTAACAGGCTGCATGCCTCCGCATTAATAACGCGTGACAACTGGTACAGCCGCTATCACCAACTTTGGCAGAGACGCACTTTCACTGGTACTGTTCATCCGGAAAAACAAGAGATTTAGCCACCTGAAACAATACCGAAATCTAGACATGAAATGACCACCAACTCTTTGACAAAGACAAAAGGCCAGTACACCTGATAAGGGTACCAGGGTCAAATCACGCCTAGAAAAGGCTATAAATATTTCAGACTCAACTACGCTCAAAGTAATGCCCAATACACTATAAGCCTTACATTCTCTGTATTCTGTTCAATCTTCACATCTCGATCAAAACTAACTTGAGGGTCGGAGTGCCTTAGTTGGGGGCACCTCGGCTAGTTTAACATGTATTGTGATTGCAGATCTCAAGCCCCAAGATATATACAAGTCTAAGTTCTTGACCTCCCTGATTGATTCACTCGGAGCACAACCCCCTTTTCTCTATAAGCAACTTTCATCAGCATCAATATCGTTGACCAACTTCTTCTCTATTAAATGAGGCAGACCTACCACTATACTACCAAGTGACCAAAAGCATACTAACTAACATTGTGCAAAAGATCTAAGTACTCCTAAAATCTAGTCAAATTGTACACCTCTATAGGGAGCTAAAGGTTTCGACCTCATGCTTTTAGGTTTGGCTCTCCACCATAAAAGCCCCTCGCGTAAATACTAAAGTTGCACTTTTATTATTCTTTTTGGCCCTCTACATTATCTTGGTTACCCTCTTTTTGCTTAACTTTATTTAAGCATCAAATAGTTTTACTCAAAGCTACCTCAACAAGTCTAATATGTTGCTCTTTAACTATAGAATTTAACTCACACCTGATCCACCAATTCGAGGGAAAAACATATAAGTCACTCTACCTCACTCTCTTCTCCCAGCATCCTTCCCAAACACTTAACCAACCAAAAAATACGTCATCAATATTATAAGTATACTGTATCATGAAAATAATAATATTATCATGATAAATAGTTTATACATTTAATATTTTTCAAAACAATAAAAATATTAGTAATTTATAATTTTTTAAAAATTAAAACATACATCCTGAGTCACCCTAGATTCTAGCAATGTGGCAGTAGCTAAAATATATATACATATATATATATATAATGAGGTTGAAAATCATTTATAGTAAATTGAGTGGTGTTTGGGTTGATCCAACCAGAGCGGTTGAACAATCTAATAGCAATATTCTTTGAGGTCTGAGATCTACAACGAACAACAAATGTTAAACTAGCCAAGGTAACCCTGGTGAAGGCAATCCAATGCTCAAGTTAGTTCTGGTCAAGATAAGATAATCGAATAGAAGAGTATAAACGTATAGTGTATATGGCATTACCTGGAGTGTGGTTGGAAGTGAGATATTTATAGCCTTCTCCTGGTGTGTAATATGTCTGAGATGCCTCTATCAAGTGTAGAGGGCTCTTGTCCTTGCTTGGGGATTATTGGTCATTTTCGATTCCGATACTATTTCAGATGGCATCATTTTCTAATTTCTATGATGAACAGTACTTTGGTGGTGCGCCTCTCTGACGGAGTTAGTAGTAGAGACTGTACCGGGTGGTATGCGCCATTAATGTAGAGGCATGCTGCTTGTCAGAGCATTAAATGCGGCCAAGATATGAATCAGCATCGGAGTGAGCATTCTGATTGATAAAGATCGAACAAACAAGATGGTCAATCAGAGAGATGGTTGACTAAATCAAGTGGCTTGAAGCCACATGTTGGATATGATTGAGAACAATCCATTTGACCAGGCAGTTCTAGTCGAGTAGATCGGCCCAATTGGGTTCAGAGGCAATATTGAGCTGTACATGTTAAATGGGCCAAGGGGCCTTCTCTAATGTTGATAACTTGTTAGGTTGGGCATATTGGGCTATCTCATATCAATATATAGTAAGTATCTAATTTAAAAATAATATTAAAGGAAAAGTGCTATGCTAATTATCAATTAAGGAGTAAAGTGCTTTTTGAATTCCTTGGCTACACGATAAAAATTTTGAATTATGAAGTGCGGTTTACCTAATAAAAACGAAAGGAAAGCACTTAAATTTTGAGATCATTTTTTCCACAATGCTAATTATTACTCCCAATAAATATTCTCTGGCAATGGTTCCTCAGATACCTGCGGTGCATTATTGCCAGAAAGAGGTGGTATTTCAGTTGTGGTATTCAACAACCTAGTCATTGTGGGAACATCCAATGTCCAAATATCCATCCAAGAAGGCATTGACAAGTTACACTTTGAACCGCCCCCATTACAAGAAGCAGAAGGAGCCAAGAGAAAAACTCAGTTGATGAGTTGATGGACATATGTACCTCATTTCTCACCTTTGCTTCACATGTTTCTGCACATATCAAATTTGACAGAAGACGCTCTTACGTTTGTACACCTTTAATTGAATGTCTTTTCAAGACTGGTTAATGAAACACCTTAAAAATATTTCAAGAATTAGTTTACTTTGAACAATATGATTATAAATAATATATAAATAAGTTGAAATATTTTTAATTTATCAAGATAAAATAATATAATTTCACGTTTAATTGATAAAATTAATCAAAAAAATAAATTAAAACAAAATATATGATTTTACAATTATAATATTTTATTATTTATTTTAATATATCTTTTTACATATTAATTAAAGGTAATTTGATTTTTTTTTAATCTTATCCAACCCAAGAAAAATGTATTAAACATCTCCCCTTTTGATCAATATCTCAACTTAATATAGGACCAATGACTTATTATGAACTATATATCAAGATAAATAAATAGTAAATTAAGAGAGATTGTACACCTATCAAATATAATCAATTGAAACAAATAAACTTTAAAAAAACAGAGAAATCAAAATGGTATGTAATAATGATTGGAAGAATATTCTTTTAATCAATGGATTAGAACATGACTGATCCAAAACTTCCAAACTTGAACCTGAGATTAAATAGGAATTATAACTGTCCGAGATCTCGATTAAAATTTACCACAATTAAATCTGTGACTGAGCCGAGACATATCCACATACCTGTAAAGTATGTTGTTAGATATATTTACGGTAGGTGATATTTGACACGTTCTTGCATTAATGTGGTCCCACTTAAGACATCTGATGTATCGGATCTAACCACCATTTTTAAGGTAGGTAGGGGTTAAGTTTATTCAACTCATTGAAATAGAATGCAGGTCCTAAGTTTCATTAAGGGCATTTTGGGAATACTGTGTTGATAGTAGAATATTTATGTAAGGTGGTATCAGTACGTTTGAATTGATACGTCATAATAAACTCATTCTACAATAAATATTTTCACAGTCATCATGATGGTTGATCGTACTAAAACATAATCTCTAAAGGGGCCAGGATTTGTAAAATCTAGGGTTCAAGAGGTTGATGCAGGTACAGACAGCCTACAAGCCATCAGCCATCGGACCCCCACACCAAGTTTGTCCAAATATGTACTGGTGATGTTGTTAAATGGGCAACAAAAGATATAAGTTCACATCACCAAATCTAAGGTTTCGACATATTTGGTCACAATTTTGTCACACCAGAAAGAAATACATCAGTCGAAGAAAAATACTAAAAGAAAAAGAAATAGGGTGTGCAGGGCCTCACAATGTCCCATGTGAGCGTAACAAAAAATTTACTTGCAACAAGCCAACAAAAGGGTCTTGAAGTACTTGGGATTCAATAAATGCCCACTTGATTTTGCTCGGCAGCTTTTATGTTCAGGAAGGTGACATGCACTTAATATCATATTTGGTAGGGTTGGGAAAAATCCAGCCCCGACAGGTTTCAGAATCCGAAGCCCACACACACAGATTTTACCATGGAGGATATCAAATGTTAAAAAGCTGTAACCCTTTGAGAGCAACAGCTGACTTCTTCAAGGCTGCTTATTTTCAAATATCATTTACTCTCTCTATATTATGGAGTTATTTTCACATATTCAGATTTTATTTTTACCTAAGTTTTTGTGTTGGGTTGAATTCTTCAGGCAGTTGAATTTTCGGACAGTCCATGTTAATCCTGCAAATCTAGGACTACATACGTTGCTAAGACATCAACAATTGTCCACCCATGTCCGAACAGTGCAACTCTCCATCCAAATCCACTTCCGCTTCAGAGATCAGGCAGGGGATCATCAAATCCAACTTTCAATTCACTTTAAGGATCCCATGTCCAAACAGTGCAACTCTCCATCCCCATCCACTTCCGCTTCAGAGATCGGGCAGGGGATCATCAAATCCAACTTTCAATTCAGTTTAGGGATCCGAACCACAATATTGTAGTCTGGACAACATGCGGACCACCATGGCTCTTTTCTTCTCAAAAATCTATAGATCCCTTGTCAATATATGAACGCATTGACTTTAGAAATAATCAAGTTCAAACTGATGACTAACACTCTACATTGAGTTATTACAAATTCAAGCAGGGGACCCGAGTAGAAATTAGCCATGAAATACAGAACTCCAATCACAACATGTACAGTTACAACCAGAAGAACAGTATACGGGCAGACACAGCATTCTTTAGGGAGAACATGAGATATGATACCTCTCCGTTTGTGCGGGTACCACCACTGTTTTCCATATTGTGCATCATATTATCATGTAGAATTTACATAAACCACTTCTTCTTGCTTCTGCATAACCTTATGCCGAAACTTGAAGCACTACTTACCAGTTACAATGTCATAAACCAAAGTACAATCGACGTTGAAATTTATTTCCCGTTGGTTACTCGGATGATTTCTGAAAGATGTCAAGCATGTCATCCATGCTGCTACATTCTGTTGGGGAGGGGCGGGGGGTGCGGGGGCAAATACCAAGTCAACAAGAGAAGGAAAATTAGCACCTAACTATAATTACCTGCAAACTACAAGGATAGAACTTTATAAAAGCCTAGTGTTACATTCTGTGCGATTCTACTTCTAAATGGTTAGTTTGCAATGCTTGACCCCAGTATTCTACAGACACTAAACTTACACTTCTTTCATAGCTACTACTCCACTTTACAGCAATTAAGGATTTGCAGCAGTAACATTGTAATTCTACCTTCTTTCCTAAGTGAGTTTCTGACCATGACAAGTTGCAGTTGTTGCAATGCATGAAATCAACAATTCCTTTTTTTGCTCAAGGCATCACTCTTACCCACTCATAACGTCCAGGGAGAGGCATATCATTCATAATGTCGAAATTATACCTGTGGGTAAATCAATGAAAGATATGGCTTATTAGCTAAGAATTCACAATCAGATTATCATACGTATGGAGATGATTTGAACTCAAATCAGCGGAAGGAACAATTAGTATAGCACATACTTCTCAATAAAATGGCGCTGCTGCGGCTGCTCTGCGTGGGCGAAAAATTCCTCCATTTCACGAGCTGTAGGAACACTCCTAAGAAGTGCATTTTGGGGCCCTTCATTGCCAACAGTAGAACTTCTCTGCTTCGTAGAAGATCCAGGTGTTGTGATAGCATCCGCAGCCCTGATCAAACTGCATGGGGTGCTTTCTCTGGTGCTCCTGCTGTCAAGATAGCCTAATTAGCACATGCTATTCTTTACATACAAAACCAGAAATAATTTTTCAATAGAAGGGGGAAATGTTAATCCTTAAATACTCGTCACCAGCATCAAAGACTCAATAATATACATTTTTTTTTTATGTGGTCCACAAAGAAAATACAATGTTATAATCAACAAATACTGTCCGGCGTAGAAAAGCAATTGCAGGAAATGCTCCAAAAAAACCATTTGTTTCTTCTAGTTAAACAAAAAAAATTAAAACAAAATAACAATTATCTCATGACCTAGGACATTCAAACATGATGACAATAGTTAAGGGAATTCTGAACAGCCAAGTCTCCTAATTCCATCACTTGTGCCTCACCATTAAATCCAGCAACAAAAGATCCATCCATCTAGTTTCAGAACTAGCAGCCAGAAATATTCGCTGATCTAATTTTTTCAACAATGTAATGATAAAATAACGGATATATATCATCTACATTTGCAAACCAGCACGTGTGTTACGCATGTTCCATTTACAGTAATTGGAACTGTCTTGTGATGCAGAAGCAAGAATTATTGTGTTTAAAATAAATAGAATGATGATGATAAAACAATAACAACAACAACAATAGTAATAATAATTAAGTGAAGCGATAAATAGTTAATACATAGACAGGGAGGGGAAAAAAAGGGAACTTATCAACACACTCTTAGCTGCTCAGAGTACTCAAAAAAAATCAGAAACAAGGAATAATTTCCTAGTAAGAACACCTAAATATGGTTTTCAAGAGGGAAAAAGACAACGTAATCTCATCAATGCAGTAGTTGCTCCGTCTTAATAGTCAAGGAGATTACCACTAACAATAAATACAACCACATTTTATGCAGCTGCAAAAATGTACGGTCATTCACTGCCAAGGGACGAAGAGGGGATAGAGAGAGAAATTTTAAGATAAAATAAATATAAGCAAAAAATTAAAAAATTAAAAAAAATAGAAAAAATGGTGCCCAAAAGGGCAAAACTTAATGTGGGAAAAGAAACTCTAATTTCTAAAAGTGATAATTAAAGCCTCTCAAAGAAATCTTTCAAACAAAATGTACAAATACACAAGGCTCAAAAGGCCAAGAATCCTTCCTTTAAGGCCCCCAAAACTTACCTTTTCTGTTTAAAGAGATCAAAAATAAAAAAATAAAAAAGGTCGATTTTTCACCATAGATTTAAAGAATAGAGTGCCCCTTTTAGAAAAATAAATTAATGTAAATACAACGAGAAAGCTACTGTAAAGACAGATATACCTTAGAAACATTATTTTCGTATAATTTCCACACTCGTTTTTCTCAGGAAACAAAAAAAGAAATTAGAAGAACATCATCACATCACCTCCTCTTTCCCTCTTTCCCTCCACCCTAATAACATTTCTAATCAAAATTAAAAATAAAACGAACAGCGAAAACACGGGAGCCACATATGTTAAGATGACATGAAATTACATGAGAAAATCACTTGAAAAATCAATTACTATCCGCAAAAAGCTTAAAACAATATATGACATATAAAAACCATATACCTTTCCCTAGCTTCCAAATCCAAATTATTTTCCCCTAAAGACGCCTCAATTTCGGAATCCCCAATTTCCAAACCTCGGCTTTGCCTTTCAAAACATCCATCCTCTTCCTTAGCCGGCTCAATTGGAAAACCCGACCCAGAACACGGTTTCTCCGGCGAACTTTCACTTTGAGGGTTCTCTTTATCCCTGCAAAGTAAACCCTGTTTAGAAGCAGGGGTTTTTCTTGAATTCTGGAGATGCTGCCTGAGAAGAGGGGGTTTCTCAAGACGCCTGGAGCGAAGCTCGAGATAATCGGGCTTGGGCGTCTGCAGAAAGACATCAGCGGTGGCGGATGATTGGAGACGCTGGAGGGCTAGGGTTTTGGCCCGCGTACGGACGCCGAGGGAGGATTGAGAGACATCCACAACGCCGACGTCGGTTGTTGTTTTGGGTTTTCGAATGTATTTCCCCATATCTCTGTCACTGTGCTTTGTGAGACTAACAGAGGGGTGATTTCGTGTGTGTGTGTGTTTGTGTGTGTGAGAGAGACAGAGAGAGGGGTTTTGAAGGGTGGGGGAGTGTCCGTAAAAGTTAGGGTTGAGTTGGGGCGCGGGGGGGACCGGCCTTCCTTTGTATTTTCTACTCGTGGGAAGCACATTTTTATCTTTTCCTATTTCCTCTTTTACATTGTCTTTTTCTTTATTTAATTTATGGAAAAAGTGAAAATTTTAAAATATGATATTGTTACTTTTAGTCAGTCTTTATGAAACCATACTGAGGTAATCAGTTAATATCTTTTATAATAATGGTGTCAAATTTTATTTAAAATTAAAAAATTAAGAATTTTTAAATAGTTTGTAAAGTGTTCTTATCTCCTTATCTCTCAACCGTCGAAGCATGTTGTCATAAAAATAAAATTCCTTATATGTGTGTTGAAGGAATATTTTTTAGAATTCGAATATTATCTAATAGTACTATTTTTGATAAGCTATAGTTGTGTTCATTTCATAAATCATCAATTAAGAAGTTCATAATACCAAATTTTATGTCACATTTAAAATGATAAGACAATTCATGAATTATTTTCTTTTCTCATCATTTGTACAAGGACAAAACTCCTACTATATATATCAACAATACAATATTTTGTAAATTTGGATCATCGAAGTATAAACTATTTTATAAAAATAGTTAGTGTTATCTATAGGGAATACAACCTTTAGTAGTAAAATCAGCTCTTTTTTATTAGTATTATTTCATTTGAGAAATATAATAAGATAGAAAGTACATGCCATGTGTGCGTCTCATGCTTTTTTACCGCACAACTTCATGTTAATAGTTGATTCAGTGTAGAAATGGATTTTTCAAAGTTCCAATAGCGCTCCCCATTTGGCATTTCTTAGAAGACAAAAGTGATTATTGTAACTAATGTGGCAATGGGACTGTGTCAGCAAATATTATTTCCTTAGCCTGTGAGGAGTCAACTGTTACACTTTAAGCATGTAGTAATATGCCACTATATTATTTTTAATTACCATGTTAATCCACAATCACTTGTCATAAATTATGACAATAGCATGAGCATTTCTCTTGTGAGGACCTAAGTTGAAAAAACAGTGGTTCATAATGAGTCAAACAAGAATGCATACTATATTCCAAAAAGTTAGATTTAGAATTTTAGTATTGCTAACTTAAATAGAGTATTACATTTTCAATTTAAATTTTCTTGGATTCTAAATTATATATATGATAATATAACGTTTACCTCAACACAACTTGAAATTTTTTAAAAGTTTGAGCTATTTACTGCGTAGCATTAAAATTCAACTTATAAAATATTGAACACGATGGGTTTGGAGCCTAAATTCACCCCATCAGAACAAATTGGCAATATAAAAAAAAAGTACATTTATAAGACAGTGTCAAGTTTTGCGTTGTTTATGCACATTTGATAAGATCAAAATTTTGATTTAGGTCATGATTGATTTTATTATAATAAAATGTTATTTGGATATTTTGATCATTAAAAAGGTATCTTAACATATGAAATTCTAATTAGTTATTCTAAAACATACATACCCATTCAGACACAGACAATCTTCTGTCATTGTCTTAAATCTTTTTGACTACTTACCTAAAATTATAATTCAACATCCAAATGCATAAATTTAAATTCGAAGTTTATAGTTAGAACAACTTAAACCTCCAACTCAATTTAATCTCAAAAGGAAACATCTTAGAAAAATTCAAAACTGCAACATTTGAGTTTCAAGAACCGAAGTCCACTCTTACCATTTTCATTAAAAGCAAGATCTATCAATTCAAGTGCAAAATAATAGATTTCATCTTTGGTTTAGTTTTAGTACAAGTACTGCAGCATGTTATAATCTTCAAGATTTGTGTCTCTTCACATGCATTAGATCCGATAAATTATCATTTAGATGTTTTGATTCCTTAGTAAGTGTCCGAACATATATAACTCACCTTATTATCCTCAACTCTGTATATTCATTCATCATGATACTTTATTTTTTTAAACTTTTTTTACTACTTATTTAAGATCATAATATATCATTCCATATTTACAATTCAAATTTAAAAATTATGATCAAATACAATTCTGACGGCCTCTGTATCAAATTTAAAGAGCTTAACCTAAGTATTTCCATTATCCAAATAGTAAAATTCAAAACTACAAAATTTGAGTTTCAAGAACCAAAGTCCACCCTTGCAATTTCTCCCAATGTAAGACCTATCAAATGAGATGCATAACAATAGATCGCATTAATTGTGGTTGTGGTGCAAATTTTGCACCATGCTGTGAAGGGCAAATATGTCCTTATACACAAAATTAGTTCTTGCATCACCTGCCATTACAAGTCCACACTTTGGACCCCATAGAACAAGGGCCATGCCCTAGGTAATATATATTTATATATATCACCACATTTACTGTACCCCCCGCAAAAATAAACAAAATACAAAATTAATTAGTCAACTATGACCTCATTAATTAAGCAACAGGAATAAAGCAAAAGTCAAAGGCACAGTTAAAGATTTCACCACTGGCCTATATATATTAATGCACATATTTTGGTACCATTTTCAAGATTTAAACAACCCTTAATTGCTCATTTAATTCTATAATCTTTTGCTAATTCTTGAACCACATGAATCCAGCAAGAGTATTTAAGAGCACAAATATCAATTCTTTTCTCAATTCAGTCAAATGAATTTAATTTTATAAGCTTGTTTTGCTCGTGTACTTTAATTTGTCCTTAAAATTTCCAATTATTTAATGCTATATTTTTTTGGTACTATGGTCGTATAATAAATAACATTATACTAATTGATGCGGCTGAAAGCTGCATATAGAGAAAGGGGGTTGTGTTTTGGGTGAATTGACCAGGGAGGTCGAGTACTCAGAGTTGTATATATCTTGGGGGTTGAGATATGCAACCACAACATACGTTAAACTAGTCGAGGTGCCCCAACTAAGGCACACTCTGACATTCAAGTTAGTTCTGTTTGAAAAGTGAAGATCAAACAGAATACAAAGAGTGTGTAAGGCTTATAGTGTATTGGGCATTACCTTGAGTATAGTTGAGTCTGAAGTATTTATAGCCTTCTCCAAACGTGATTTGACCCTAGTACCCTTATCAGGTGTACTGACTTTTATCTTTGCCAAGGGGTTGGTGATCATTCCATGTCCAGATCCCAGTACTATTCCAGATGGCTAAATCTCTTATTTTCCCTGATGGATAGTATCTCTAGAGGTGCGTCTCTGCTAAATGTGGTGGCAGGGTTGACAGAGTTGGTGGTAGCGGTTGTACTAGTTGTCATACATTATTAATGCGGAGGCATGTAGCCTGTCAGAATAATAAACACGATAGAGATCTGAGTCAATGCTGGAGTAGGTCTTAAGGTCGATACATGTCGATCGGACCTGACTATTGGAATTTTTGGAGTGTTCCAGAGGTTGATGCGGGTCGACTGCGGACCCTACCGAGTGAGGTCGATACTTGTCGATCAAACAAACTTGATGTTGGACCTCCTTGGCTATCTCATTTGATGTTGGGCCTGTTGGGCCTACTAGTTTATCCCATATCAGCAATCGAATTCATAAGGCGCCATTAAATACCATTGTCTGATAATTTGAGTGTAAGAATTGTTTAGTACATCTTTCTTTAATCACTAGTCAGAGTTTTATGAATAAATTCAAAAAACAGAATAAGAAGAAGAAAAAGAAGAAGTAATGTGGATAAGTAGTGAACTCATATACTAGATGGAAGCCGATATCTTATCAAGGTATGACTCGGCTAAAAATAAGCCTCAACTGTGGGCAACAATAATAGCGTGTCCTCTTATAACAAGATACTTGCTTCGTTCATGATCAAAGTTCTAGAAAGAAACTAGATGAAGATAATAAAATTCTTTTTGATGCAAAGGATCCTTTTCAGGCAACTGTAAAGTATACTCAAATTTTATGAAAAAGATAGAGATTTGAAGGTGATTTTAATGTTTGAAGTTAATAGAAAATACAAAAGGAACAAGATAATATATAAAATTACAAAACATAAAAATAGGAGAAGCATTCTTTTAGACACACCAGAAATTTTATTCAGACTGGGAATACAATCTTCTCTGCCCTCCAAGTAACAGACCCATCTTTTTATAGAGGGATTGATACTATTTGAGAAGTACAATGCTGGAAAAATGACAAACAAGCCATCAGACTTTACAAACACACTTTAGATACTTAGTACAATTACTTTTGACTTTTACAGACTAATAGTACAATAATGCAAATAAAGCATCTTACTAGTACAACAGCTCATCATACTCAATACAATAATTCATGATAGCACACCAAACTTAGTACAATAATTTAAGTCAAAAAGCTAGGGGGATAAGGACCAAAAACAATAGCAGATTTATTCTATTAGGGAATCTCTGCTAATGGGTTGTCAGGTTTAGCAAAAAGTCCCATTTTTTCCCACCATTGACGCTGGCTGTCTAATTCATATGGGTCTTGGGAATCAATAAACATGTCATCATCGTTTACCTTTTCTTTACCCTTGGAAGATAAAGTGGAGGCAGTAGAAACAATAGGGAATGAACAAGGCTTTGTTGTAGTAGAACTCTGTGGAATTTGATTATGTGAGAGGGAATTCCATCTAGAGTTGAAATAGGATTGAGATGCTCTCCACATGGAATTGATAGTAGCTTTGATCGTCGCAGTGTGGAATTGTTCAAAATATGCTCTAGCGTCTTCCTGAAGCTTGATTGCATAATCAATTGGCAATTGTTCCCATGGAACTTCTTTATCAAACTTAGGCCAGATTTGAGACGGAACAGTTGAATTGAACTCTGTCATTCTTCTTTGAAACTCTCCGATCTCATCCCCATGATCATAAAACTCTTTATTAAGAAGATAAGGGAAAATACCATATTCCTGGATTGAATAAAAGTATGGTAAATTATTAATATGAGAAGAACTTTGTCTAGAGAGAATGTAAATGACAGAGGAATTAACTGTAATGTTCCCAGTTAATTTGATTTGAATAACCTTGAACATCTTCATCCAAATAGATAATGGGAAGAACCACTTAAGAAACATTCTAGCATAAGGGTATTCTTCTAGATCATCAAACCACCCACTATACAGTTCTGCAAACCACTTGATAGACTGTTCGATAGGGAATTCAACAGCAATTTTCCACTGTTCTAGCATAAACCAAAGTAAACACAAGAGTTCTTTTGAAAACATAAGATGAAATGGATTAGAGACACTAAACAAAGTAAAGAAAGGAAATTAGGATGGAATCTTAGACCACCAAAAGTATGTAGACTTGTTTTCTAAATAGTGAGAAATTGGTATTTTAACATGAGTTCTTTTGCTCTGAATTTAATAGTTTTGTTTTTATTAAATCAAAAAGCTCATGAGGAAGACTCTCAAAGGAAAAACTTTGAAAAGAAGTGGTGTTAGATAGATTAGATGGGGAAAACATGCAAATAATGGGAATGTGATTTTTAGGAATAACTGGAAGAGCAGGTCTGGATTGAATATCAGCAAGAATGTTGGTTTTTCCCTTCATGTGGTTAACAGTGAAAGAGAACTAGAAAAATCATTCTACCCATCTGAGAAGTTATCTGGATGGAAAAGCGTTGGATTTGAAACTTAACATATTTGGAAAGGCACTCATATCCATTTCAACATGAAAGTGATGACCAACTAGATGAAATTGAAATTTTTCTATCCCTTTCTTGACTGCTAAGATCTCCTTGTAGGTTGAATGATAATATTGTTCAGCAATCTTAAAAGAACCGCTTTTGTATCCACAAATATTCCTTTTTCTATTAATTTCTTCAAGCAATACAACAGCTTAAAAAGATTCACTTGCATCTGTTTGAAGGATTATTGTACCATCTGAAGGAATCTGCAATGGTGGTAACTTCTGAATGATCTTTTTAATGGCACATACTGCTTTCCTTTGTGCAAAAGACCATTTTGGAGGGTTCTTTTTTAGCATATCTTGTAAAGGCCTAATAATTAATGCAAGCCTGGGAATAAAGTTTGCGGTATAATTGATGACTCCCAGAAACTGTTGAATTTGTTGTTTTGACTGTAAGTCATTAGGGAACTGGAGTAGTTCTGAAGTAATATGTGGTTGCAAAGAGTACTATCCTTCCTTAATATGCATTCCCAAAACTCAATCTCTAGCTGAAAAATGATCATTTTCTTTTCAGCAAGCATAATCCCATATGTTCGAACTAATTCTCCAAAATGATGAAGAAGATAAGAATGTGTTTTCATATCTTCAGAAAATAGGAGAATATCATCAATATAAATCAGAACATTTGGGAACAAAAATTTAAAAATTTTGACCATTGCTTTTTGAAACAATGAAAGAGCTATTTTTAGGCCAAAAAGAAGAACGATCCACTGAAAATGAGCATTTGGAATGCAAAAAGTTATTTTATATTGACCATCAGGATGAACACCAATTTGCCAAAATCCTACTTTTAGATCAAACTTTGAAAACACATTGGCCTTGGTCAGATTAGAAAATAAATAATTTCTGGTTTGGAGAGGAAACTTCTCATCTGCAAGGAAGTAATTAAGAGGCTTGTAATTGATGACAAGTCGCATATTTCCTCTAGCTTGTTCTGACCTTTTGTTGACATAAAATGCTTGACTAGCCCATGGAGAATTTGTAGACTCAGTAAGACCTTCATCTCATAATTAGGCTAATTCCTTGAAAGCCCACTCTATTTGATCAGGTGGCATTCCTGGGTGACTTGCTTTGTAGGATTAACATTTTTCCAAAGCGGGTTTGTGCATTTATGAAAGAAGTTTGAATGAGATTCTGCACAACAATCTCTAACTAGATTGGCTTGAATATCAGAAATGGAATCAATAGGGGAAGTAATATTATACTATAGTTTGATATAGGGAAAAAAATAAGATTTAAAATGAAGACCTTCAGGTTTTGGAACAACTTTTTTCTCCCATAGTTGTTTAATAATATCAAACCCAATAATAATATCTGTCCAAGGCAAAGTTGAACCAAGGAATTTGTGGGTTAAAGATAACTCAAGGAAAAACTAAATTTTAATAGGTTTGCTAATCAAACCAACAGACAGTGTATCACTATTAGCAACCTGAAAAACTTCATGATATTTTTTCCAAAAAGAAGCAGGAAGCTTGTTTAGATTAAGAATAGAACTGAAGGCTCCTGTATCAAGTAATCCAAAAAAAATAATTGGATTATTAAATTTTTGAGGAATAATTTGTACCTGAACAAATGGTACAGCAAGAACCAATCCAATCATCTTGATCCCAAAAATTGGAAACATTTCTTCAGTACTTTTTGGATTGAAATATGAATCATCATAAAAAACTTCTTTAAGAGCGAACAGAGTTTGTTCAGAGGGCTCTGCTTCCTTAGAGAAGATAAACTTTGGATCATCTTGCTCAAGATCACACTGTACGAGTTGAAAATTTTCTTTGAGAATTTTATCCCTTCTTTTATTCAAATAAGATCTCGCCCAGTATCCTCACTTGTGACACATATGGCATCTATCCCCTTTGTTTTTTGTGAACTTTCTCTAAAATAAATGCCTTCTTTTCTTGGACATCCACTATTGATTGTGCCTTCTTGACCTCTTATGACATTTGTGAGACTTTGCTAGACAATAACACTTTTCTGTCTTACACTTGATCTACAAATCTTTTTTATCACACTCCATAGAGAATTTCTTTCATTTCTCCTGGAATTCCTTAAAGAATTTCCAATTGTTACATAACGTGTCAAGAGATCCTTGTTTGAGGTCAGCACTCAAGCTCCAGATTCAGATTTGTGGTATAGTTCCAACGGCTACAACATACTTAGCAACACTCCACTATCAAATGGTGTACAAGATACAAAATTATTCCATTGATTTTGCCTTTCCACAATAAATTGATGATGCATTGCTTATTTTTGTTGATACCAACCATATTCTCAGCTGTACTTATGTGCCCAGGTAGATTCCAAAAGAGGAACTACAAAAGTTAATCCCAGAGACATGGATTACTACCTATGAGAGAAAATATCAGTCTCTAAAGGAGGCCAAGCCAATTTAGTCTACAGAGCCATCTTTTCATAAAAAATAAGATGGTATGGTGGAAATTACATTCAAAAAGTAAAAGAAAAAAACTAGTGTTCCTAGCTGCTTCAACTCCCTGTATACTATCCAATCTACTATTTCAATTAGTGGATTTGATGGTAATGGATCTCCAATATATACTCTAGTTGAAAATCCTATCCCAAGACATTGTTCAACACTTTCTCGATATGATCCTTATGTTGATACTCTGGGACAACCATCTGGCAAATTTTACTACTTGGTCAAATACACTCCACCGCCTCCTACACCTTGGCCAACAACTTATTCTGGTTAGGATAGTGATGATAGATGCCGCCAAGATGATACAAATCTTGACGATCTGCCAACCATGACACAAAAGCAAATCATGATGTTTACTCCTTCCCCATCCTCTTCTTCTGCTCGAAAAATATTTCCTCCAGAAGAAGCTCATACCCCGAAGTTCAAACATTCATGGAAGACCAAAAATCCAACTTCCAGAAATGTTGATGGGTTTGTGGTTGAGGTTACTGCTGCAGAAGCAACACTTAACTGGCAATTAAAAAATATTGTTGCTCAAAATCAAATGCTACAAAAAATTGCCAGAAGCCAAGAATGAATTGAGGCCAAGATAAATAATCAATTGATAGGATTGATCCAGACTTTAAAGCAAAAGATTGAAACTGTCCATAATGATATTTTATGTCTCCTTCAATAGTCTCAACTTTTTTCCCACAAAGAACAGAAGATCAAATCCCTCAAGACCCAACTCAGATCTCTTGAGGAACAATATCAAAAAGATTTGATATGGAGTAGATCAAAACCTTCTATCTCTACCTTTCCTGTTGTGTCACAACCTCTTCATGGCTTGAAAAATTTTTTAAAAATGTTTAGGGACTCTTCTTCATTCTTCACACCAAAAGAATACAAACAGAAACACAGATCAATAGTTGTCACAAAACCACTGGAAGAAAAGAAATCTGGTCCTATCACTTCAAAGTTGAGTTCTTATCAATTCATGCTACAAGGTCCTTCCACTGTTAATCCATTCACAAATTTTCTCAAAAAAGCTGCTGATTTTGAGAAAAATAAACTTGAAAAACCTTGGTCAGCTTTCTTATCAATATCAATAGAAAATGTTAGCGATCTCAACGATTCAGAAAATATGTCAGAGGATATGTCATATCTTTATATGAATCAACCTTCTCAGACCCCTAAAGAACTAGTCGTTGAAGATGAACCTAAAACCAATCAGAAAGGAGAATAAAGACACAGGGAACCACACATTCAAGAACTTGATGATAGCTACAGCAATAGAACGTCAAGATCCATGTTTACATTTGACGATATTCCACCTTCACAATGGCAAAAACGTATACATGAGATGATATTTTGGTGCGTCAATGAACTTCAAAGACCAAATGCTACACTCACTGGAGTTATTAATGATTTTACAACATAGATGATTGGTACCCTAAAAGAATGGTGGTATGTGTTGGGAGAATATAGACAGATCCAAGCTAGAAACTCACCAAACATAAAAACTTTCATGAACTATATCTATGTTGAGTTTCTTGGTCAATAACAAAAAACTATGGATTAATTATAGTTTTAGAAATAAAAATGAGAATGTATTTGTACTTTTTTTTTCTTTTCTAAAAATGATGATTAAGATAAATATTCTTTTATTGCCTAAAAAATGTGTTTTTTCAAATATATATGTATATTTTAATTATTCATAAATAATAGTGGGTATTTTATATCAATTTGAATTTAAGTTTGATTGATATATATTGGTAATAGGATGATATGGAGGGTTTGGAAGAAATTAAAAATAAAAATAAGGGATTTCCAATTAAAATGTCTATAAATTGACAAATTTTAATTTTTAAATAATATCAAAAATTAAAATGATCTTTAAAAATATAAGCAAAGGAAGCGCAAGATAATATTTTGGGTGTTGAAATTTAGGTTAATTAGAAAACAATTCCAACCCTACTTCCAATTTAGTGTTCAGTCCCCATTAAAATGTTTATACACTAAACTCCCCACTTTTACACATAATTTAGGAATCACTCCCCATATCTCTTAAAAGGACCTATATACCCTTGTATTTGGAAAAAACCAACAAAAACACCTGAGAAATGCATTTCTCTCTTTGAGAAGAACGCTTTCCTCTTTTTTTTTTTCTGCCTAAGATCGACTTCTCGGGCGCCAAAAGAAAAGGGTGTGAAACCATTCTTCTTCCGTCATTGACGTGAGAATGAGAGAAGAAGAAGTGAAAAGAAAAAAAAAAAGACACCAAAATTTCTGCCATATTTTTGCAACAATGGAAAGAAAAACATCTGAAAAAAGAAATTGAGTACAAAAAGAAGTGAACAAAAGAAACACAGGTATGTTTTCTGAATTTGCAATTTCAAATGTCAGTGATTTTTTAGCATTTAGGATTTTCATTCATTTTTTAGTTTTTAAACACTTGAACCCATTTGATATATATATAATTTTTGTTGTGAGATGGAAAGTTTCTGATTTATACTTGAAGGGTATAAAAGTTGGACTTCACTTTTTTGAGGTTTATACTTTTTTTACCTAAAATTATATGGTAAAATTATACGATAAAATTATCTAAAAGTGGTAGTATATTAACAGAACATCCAAGCTTGCAGTACACATTAGGAAAAAATCTAGTATATAACCTGTAATACATTTTAGAAGTAAATATAGTATAAAAATAGTCAAGCTTGCAATACATATTAGACAAAATTATAGTATATAAAATATGTAACTGCAGTACATTTTATATGCAAATATAGTATAAATATTCAAACTTGGAGTACATATTAGGCAAAAATATAGTATATAATTAATGTAACTGCAGTACATTTTAAGAGCATCTATAGTACAAAAATATTCAAGTTTGCAATATACATTAAATGAAAATCTAGTATATAATTTGTACATCTGCAGTATATTTTAGAAGCAACTATAGCATAAAACATTCAAGCCCGAAGTATACATAACTGCAAGTTTAGTACAATATATTATGTGTTTCTGAAGTACATTTTAGAAGTATGTGTAGTACAAAATATTCAAGTTTTCAATATACATTATCTAAAATGGTTAGTTTATTATCTATTTATATAATAATTTTCTTTATCTGATTGCAGCACAGCCAAGATATTATGAGGCCTGCTCTCGTTACTCCCCCTTAATTTTTTTAGAGTAAATTGGAAGTTGTGAAATCCAAGATGGGGTCAAAATATTTTGCTATATTAAAGAAGACCCCTTTCTATATATACATGGATATGCCCAAGTTAAGTTCAAGCTTCATTCGGCTAAAAGCTATACTTATAAGGTTTGACCCAAAAAAGTTGTCATTTCATTTTTCAGAAGGGGTTGAGATTCCTTTTTCTGCAGCTGAATTTTCTATGGTTTTAAGGTGCCATATGTGGGGCAATTTGTCAATATAACATTGAAGATAAAGCCTTTAACGTTTGACAGCCTTTTTTCTGTAAAGTTTCAGAATATAACTAGATCTGAAATAGCAAAAACGTTTGAGGAGTATGTATATGAGGATAGTGAGGAGGACTTGAATAATTTTTGTAGGTCATACATACTTTTTGTTTTTAATTATTTTCTATTTCCAACATCTAATTATTGAACTCCACGATTCCTCCTACCATACTTAGACAATTTGTCTAGAGTTGTTCTGTATGCATGGGGCATAGTTGCATACAATTTTCTTATCCAACATATGAAGAACTATTTAGGAGTAAGTGGAGAAAGAACTAAGAAGTACATTGACGAGTGCACAGTCGATTTGATGGTAACTGTTTGCTTCATTTTTCTAATAACATTGATTATATTTATATTTAAGTGATTTTAATTTTTTTATTTATGAATGGCAGACATGAGTTTATGAACGCATCCCATCGCTGACTTCACCAGTGAGTTTGTTTGAGTTTTCAAGTTTTTATCGGTGGAAGGATAGCAAACTCCCACATAGTATGGAGGAGGCAAAGAATAAATTGAAATAAATTACAGCAAAAATGATAATCGTTGTAATAATTCATTGTTAGTTTTGTGTATAAAAAATTGAATTTGATAATTATTTTCATTGTAATAGGTTGTAGCTTTCAAACCTGCTCTAAAGGAGTTAGAATTAGCAGTTCTGATCAAGAAATTAGAGGCTGTCAGTACTGCTATTAGTGAAGTTCATGTTTGTGATCATACAATGTATGAAGCAATTATTGCAGCTAAAGTTGAAGAAATTAAATTATTGAAAGAAAAAATTGCTTTATTCAATATGATGGCAATGAAGGAGCAGGGTAAGGAAGAGCATCCAGTTGAGGACAAGACTGAGAGGGAAGAGCTTGAACAGGAAGTTGGTGAGTTTGTACATGAGGGGGGACTTGATTTGGTAGATGATGCATAGAAAGAAAGGGATACATTTGAAAATACAGTGGATGAAGAAAGTCGAACAAAACACCATCATGATCCTTCAGATTCCCCCAAATCTATGAAGACAGAAGTTTATGACAATTCAAGTGGCTGAGTTTGAGGAATCTGATATTGAAATGGCAAATGTTATTTCCTCGATTATGACAAATGTGCGTAATCGAGTAGACAATAAGCCAAAATAGAAATTTTTAGATTTTATTAGCCCCTTGAGCACCATACCAGCCAAAGGAGCAAGACAAGTGACAAAGACCTATGGTCCTCTTCCTCATCCTCGTACAAAAAAAAACAAAAAACAAAAAACAAAAAATAAAGAATAAGAAGAGAAGAAGATTTTGTCAACTACTTAATATTTTAAGTTTTTGCTATTTATATTTCATTTGTAAATTGTTTGTTTGTAATAAATGTAGTGATATCTTATTCTTGATTGGTTGATATTTGTACTTAATGTGATCATATCTTATACTTCATATTGGTGATATTTGTACTTAATGTGCTATGTCTTTTGTACTTCAAGTTGGTGATATTTATACTTAATGTGCTATTCTTTTACACTTCATGTTAGTGATATTTGTACTTTATGTGTTGATCTTTTATACTCTATATTGGGATATTTGTACTTCATATGCTGATATTTTGTACTTGATAGTTGATCTTTTATACCTAATGTGCTTGAGTTTTGTACCATATGTAGGCATATTTTATACTTCAATAAGGGATACTTCAATAGTTGATACTTTACACTTAATGTGCTTGAGTTTTGTAATCCATGTTGGCTATATTTTATACTTCAATAGATGATACTTCAACAGTTGATACTTTGTACTTAATATGCTTGAATTCTGTACTATATTTTGTACTTCAATAGGGGATACATCAATAGTTGATACTTTACACTTAATCTACTTGAGTTTTGTACTCCATGTTGGCTTTATTTTGTACTTCAATAGAGGATACTTCAATAGTTGATACTTTGTACTTAATGTGCTTGAATTTTGTACTCTATGTTAGTATATTTTGTATTTCAATATGGGATACTTCAATGCTTGATTCTTTGTACTTTATGTGCTAGCATTTTATACTTCAATTTTTAACACTTTGTACCTAATGTGTTGTGTTTTGTACTACAGGAGACCAAAGACATCAGTCCAATCCAGGTAGCAAAGAAACCAGCTAGCCCAAAGATTGAAAAGCCTAATCCTTGTAAAGGAATGACTGGTTATAGAGGTCATGAACTTATTCCAGTAGAAAAGCGAGAAATCATCTACATCTTTATCAAAAGAGATAATTTGGGGTAACAAAATTTGCTTATTATTTTTCTTTTGGATAAATTGGTGTCTGAATTAACAATTAACAATTATGTAGGGTGATTGTCTGGGAAGGAGCAAGATAGTTTCTAGATGGAAGAAACTTTTGTGAGCTCTTATTTGGAGAAGAACTTACTGGTGACATAGTGGACTGCTATATGTTGATATTATGCATCCCATCTTTCAGCAACAAGTGTCACCACAAGGTGTGGTTTACGTCCGTAATAGTGCAGGTATGTGGCGGTTTCCTAACTTAATTTAGTTCACGTTTTCAATGAGTTTAACCATTTTTTTATACTTCATAGGCTGATATATTAGACAGACTCAAGGGACGCAACTCAAAGAATATGACGGATAAAGAATTTGAGGAGATGATACCTACACTTAACTCTTTCACCCATAAAAATTTGGAAGACCTTACGTTGAATGTTGTAAACCAGTGTCGTTACATAATCTTATCAATATTTTGGCACGGTCACTGGTTTTTAGTTCTCCTAGACACCTCGACTCATTTTTTCTTGTATATGAATTCAATAATAGCCACCAGATACAAACTGACAGCTACTGCCATTGTAAGTTTGCTTCCTTTCCTTGTGATTTCTTTATAAAGTAGGGAGTCAACAACTAATCAATATTTTTGTAGGCTTCATTTTATTCTCTGTACATGAGGCTTTCATTGTGGTGTTTTATGGATGAATACACGAGGCCAAAAAAAAAGCAGACAGCAAAAGGGTACAATGGATTATAGTATCTATGTGTGCCTTTGGGCAGAATGTTTCGTTAGAGACAGCCTCGAGTTCTGGAGGTCTGGTGGAACAATTGGCATGGACAAATACCGTGCAATAATGGCATATACAATATTAAGTCATGAAAATGTCGGGATTTGAATCACACTTTGTATGTAAATACATATGTAAATTGAAGCATACTTTGTATATAATGTTATTTTGTATATAAGTGTAGTTTTTCATCAAGCATTTGTAATATTTTAACTTGAAATTGGACAATGAATTGAGTACAATTTGAGGAAAATGAATTATAAAAGTGGAAAAAACAAAGTATAACCATTGCACTAACCTATAATATGCCTAGTTTCATAAAAATTGGGCAACGAATTTAAGTGCAATATGAGGAACATAAAGTATAACCCAAAAAAATAAGGTAATAAAACATGTATCGTTGAAGTGCACTCTAATTCCATTGAACACAAGGAATGAATCTGAATACAATTTGACAGAAATAAAGTACAAACTTAGAATAAACAAGGCATAAAATGTATTTCACTGAAGTATAATTCAGTTCAATTGAAAATGTCCAGTGAATTTGAGTACAATTCGAAGAAAATGAAGTACAAATCCAAAACAAACAAAGTATAAATTATGTTTTATCGAAGTACACTTTGATTATACCGAAACTAGACAACCAATTTGAATATAATTTGAGAAAAATAAAATACAAAGTCAAAACCAAGAAAGTATAATATGTGTTTTTTTAAGTTTATTTCAATTCACCTGAAACTAGGCAAGGAATGTGAGTACAATTCGAAAGAAATGAAGTACAAATCCAAAACAAACAAAGTATAAAATATGTTTCATCGAAGTATACTTCAGTTCCATTGAAACTGGGTAGTTTATTTAAGTAAAATGAAGTACAAAGCCAGAACAAAAAAAGTATAAGATGTGTTTCTTTGAAGTTTACTTTAATTCACCTAAAATTGGGCAGGAAATATGAGTACAATTCAAAAAAAATAAAGTACAAACCTAAATCAAACAAAGTATAAAATATGTTTCGTCGAGTACACTTCAATTCCATTGAAATTGGGTAGCCAATTTGAGTAAAATGAAGTACAATCCCAGAACAAATAAAGTATAAAATGTGTTTCTTTAAAGTTCACTTCAATTCAATTGAAACTTGACAGTGAATATGAGTACAAGTTTGGCGTACTGAAATACAAACATTGAACTAACAAAGTATAAAATATACTCTTTTGAAGTACGCTTATTGCTATAGAAAAATTATTCTCCAATAATTAAAATAATTGTCATGTATAATTTTTTAAAATTATTGTATCATGTGAAGTGTGTATTTGTACCGGTGATATTATGGATATTATCGTAAAATTCTCATTTGTTAACATCTTCAAAAGCATAAGAATTCTTTCATTATCGTGATTGACAATATTCATCGGTTGAACACTAGTGGTTAACAAATTAAAATTTTAATGTAAATTTATTCATATGATAAAAATCACACACATTTTTATAATTTGGTTATTATTTACCAAGACTTAAAATTCAAATTATTGAACAAATTTCAATTCAACAATATTAGTAAAAATATTAAGAAATTAAATTCAAAATTATCAAAATAAGGAAAAAATATTTTTTGTTGAAGTACACTTCGATTTCAATGACAATTTGAGTTCGATTTGAAGGAATTGAAATACAAACCTAGAACAAACAAAGTATAAATTATGTTTCTTTAAAATTCACTTCAATTTAACTGAAACTAGACAGGAAATTTGAGTACAATTCAAAAAAAATGAAATACAAATCTAAAACAAACAAAGTATAAAATGAGTTTCGTTGAAGTACACTTCAATTCCACTAGAACTGGCAACCAATTTGAGTAAAAATTGAGTAAAATGAAGTACAAACCAAGAAAAACCAAAGTATAAGATGTGTTTCTTTAAGTTCACTTTAATTCAATTGAAATTATGCTGGAAGTTTGAGTACAATTTGAAAAAAATGAAGTACAAATCATAACAAACAAAGTATAAAATATTTTTCATTGAAGTACACTTTGATTCCAATGACAATTTGAATACAATTTAAGGGAATTGAAGTACAAACCTAGAACAAATAAAATATAAAATGCGTTTCTTTGAAGTTCACTTCAATTCAACTGAAATTGGGTAGGAAATTTGAGTACAATTTGAAGGAAATGAAGTAAAAATCCAGAACAAACAAAGTATAAAATATTTTTTGTTGAAGTACACTTCGATTCCAATGACAATTTGAGTATAATTTGAAGGAATTGAAGTACAAATCTAGAACAAATAAAGTATAAAATGTATTTTTTTTAAGTTCATTTCAATTCAACTGACACTAGACAGGTAATTTGAGTACAATTCAAAGGAATTAAAGTACAAATCCAAAATAAATAAAATATAAAATGTGTTTTGTTGAACTACACTTTAGTTCCATTGAAATCGGTAGCCAATTTGAGTAAAATTTAAGTAAAATGAAGTCAAACCAAGAAAAAATAAAGTATAAGATGTGTTTCTTTGAAGTTCACTTCAATTCAATTGAAACTGGGCAGGGAATTTGAGTACAATTTAAAGAAAATAAAGTACAAACTCAAAACAAACAAAGTATAAATTGTGTTTTGTTAAAGTACATTTCAATTCCACTGAAACTGGCAACTAGTTTGAGTAAAATTTGAGTTAAATGAAGTATAAACCAAGAAAAAAATAAAATATAAGATGTGTTTCTTTGAAGTTCACTTCAATTTAATTGAAACTAGACAGTCAATTTGAGTAAAATAAAGTACAAACTCAAAATAAACAAAATATAAAATGTGTTTCGTTGAAATGCACTTCGATTGCACTAAAATTGGCAACCATATTGAGAAATATTTGAGTAAAATGAAGTACAAACCAAGAAAAAATAAAGTATAAGATGTGTTTCTTTGAAATTTACTTCAGTTCAATTGAAACTAGACAAAAAATCTGAGTACATTTCGAAGAAAATGATGTACAAACCCAGAACAAACAAAGTATAAAATATTTTTCGTTAAAGTACACTTCAATTCCAATGATAATTTAAGTATGATTTGATGAAATTGAAGTACAAACCTAGAACAAATAAAGTACAAAATGTGTTTCTTTGAAGTTCATTTCAATTCAACTGAAACTAGGTAGGGAATTTGAATATAATTAGAATGAAACAAAGTACAAACCCAAAACAAACAAAGTATAAAATATGTTTCATTGAATTAAACTTCAGTTCCATTGGAACTAGGCAGCCAATTTGAGTAAATGAAATACAAACCCTGAACAAACAAAGTATCAAATATTTTTCGTTGAAGTATAAAATTTAACTAATTTACTGATTCTATGCAGGTTTGACGATTATGCCCTATTCTACCACACCTTTTACACTTAATTATACATTTCTCAATTTGTAATGGAATTCTCTATATCCTTCTACACTCAGGCTAAGATTGGCAATCAGGTGCATTAATGAGACCATCACTATCTGGCAGGAACAAATTCATATCAAATGTAGGAATAGGATTTATTACTGCTTGGTATGCTTGTTGATACATCCCAACTCGGTAATATTGATTGGTGAAGTCATACGGTGAAAGTAACCTTGACTCAATACAAACATACGTATGTTTGCATGGTAGTTTATCAATCTACCATGCTCTACACAAACAAACCCTCCCATGTAAATCTGTAGCATACAATTTATCTTGCTCAATCACCTTAAAGCTCCAACTACTAGATATGGCAATTTTTAAGTTACGAGAATGCATATGATTGATTGCCAACTTCTTCTCTTGCTTAGGACATATTTGACCAACCATCTTATGAGATTATTCTCATTGATCATGCATCATAACCATTATTTGCATGCATATGTGATCAACCATAGCTACAAATGGCATAAATTGAGTTGGTTTAACCCAATTATTCCAACATTTGGCTTGTTATTATTTATTACCCCAATTAATCTCCACTGAATAAGGAATTTACCCAACATGGTGGGTCAGACTACATAATAAAGTCTCTAGCAAGCAACAATGACTCCAAGATACTGTCTATATGTTGTGTATACTCCTGCCTTGTAGGCGTATATACAGCTTTTATAAAAATAGAGCACCAATGTTTCTTATTATGTAGAGGATATTTCCTTAATACCTGAATTTAAAATAATAGAACAGTAATGTACTAAATATTACGAATTAGAGTTTATTTCATATAATTATTTCACAAATAAAGATAAAGTACACTTACTTGTTTCTTGAAGTTATCTACTAAGTGTCACAAGCAATATGCATATTAGCTATCGAAAAATATCATGGGGATGGCCTTAAGAAGACTTAGATGTTGATTGGAGAAGAAAGTGAACCTTGATAAGCCAGACATATATTCAGAATCTAATATACTTCTTAGCTTGAAGTAGAACCACTCCCAATTAATATCATTTTCAGAGTCAACAACTACATGTGCTGGCGTAAATAAGTCATCATTAGCATCCTTACTGACAGCATTGACTAAGCATTCTTTGTATTTATTTTTTATATGAGTGCTGTCTAAAATATCAATAGCTTACATCCCCCGAAAAAACCAATAAGGTAAGCACTGAAATATATAAATAGCCGACGAAATTTTTGATTGTTTGGGTCAATCTCACAGCTTATAATACTTCCAGGGTTTGTCCTCTTCGTAGCATCACAGTACTACCTCAACTTATCATAAAATCCTTTCTCAGCACCATGGATATCTTGCATGGCTAATTCCTTACCCATCCATGCTTTATGGTACCTAAGTTCCACACCGTATTCTCTGTGAACATCTTCTAATATGATAGAGGGCCGATAACATGGCTTTGATCTCAATTTATCCTTTACAATATTAGCAACCTAAACGGAATTGGCTTTAGGATGTCCTCTTATTTGAAGATTAGCCTCACCATATGTGTGCTATAGATTGCATTTTTGAATGCCAAATAATTTATCAGCCTCATGCCTTGATGCATAGATTCTCCATTTGCAATTTTCATCACTACAAACGGCTATGATTTTTTTCTTGTCCATTTTCTTGTATTTAAATGACTGAAAAGTAGACACCGCATAATTCTTAAGCATAATTTTGTACTCCTAAACATCCTTGAATGTCTAACCCTCCCCATATATGCAATTCCTCCATGCGTTAATTGAATTGCTAGTTAAAGCCAATTCATTGTGCGATGCATTGATCAAACCAATTTGCACCTTGAATGCATCCCTTGAGGTTGACAAACAAAATATAATTTCATAAAAAGAAGTATAATTTTAATAAATTGAAGTATAATTTTAGAAAATTTGAAGTATAAAATCCTAACAACTGCAGTACGATTTTTGATAATCCATTAATAGAACACTTGAAGTATTAAACTTAAATAATAGAGAACAATTTTATTTGAAATGAAGTACAATTTCAGATAATTAGAGTATAAATTTGTATAATGTGAAGTACAATTTTGAATAAGTATAAAATCCTAGCAACTGCAGTACAATTTTGGATAATCAATTAATATAACACATAAAGTATAAAACTTCAATGAATAAAGTACTGTTTTAGGTCAAATAAAATATAAAATGAAGTATAACTTCAGAAGAAAAAAAGTAAAATTTTAAATAAAATTTGGATAATCAATAAATAGAACGCTTGAAGTATAAAATTTCAATGACTAGAGTACAAATTTAGGTAAAATGAAGTGTAATTTTGGAAAGAAAAAAAAAAGAAGCATAATTTTAGATAAAGTGAAATATAATAGATTTAGCTAATTGAAGTACAGATTTAGATAAAATGAAACATAATTTTGGAACACTTGTAGTATAGTACTTCAATGAACATATTACAAGCTTTGTAAATAAAGTAAGTATAATTTCAGAAAATAAAAGTATAATTTTACATATAAGAAAGTACAATTTTAGAACACGTGAAGTACAAAATCCCAACAAAAGAAGTATAATTTTGGATAATCAATAAATAAAACACTTAAAGTGTAGAAAATTAATAAATAGAGTAAAAGTTTAGATAAAATGAAGTATAATTTTAGCAAAAATAAGTATAATTTTAATAAAGTGAAGTATAATTTTCAAACATTTGAAGTATAAAACCTTAGCAACTGCAATACAATTTTTTATAATCTATTAGTAGAACACTTGAAGTATAAAACTTAAATTATTGAGTACAATTTTATGTGAAATGAAGTGCAATTTTAGATAACTGGAGTACAAATTTATATAAAGTTGAGTAGTTTAAGTATAAAACCCTAGCAACTGCTATATAATTTATGATAATCATTAAATAGAATACTTAAAGTATAGAACTTTAATGAATAGAGTATTGGTTTAGGTAAAATGAAGTATAATTTTAGAAAAAAATAAAATACAATTTTAGATAAAGTGAAGTATAATTTCCAACATCTGAAGTATAAAATCCCAGCAATGGCAGTATAATTTTTTATAATCATTTAGTCAAACACTTCAAGTATAAAACTTAAACAATGGTGTACAATTTTTGTCAAACGAAGTACAATTTTATTTGCAATTAAGTATAATATAGAATGCTCTAAGTAGAGAAAGATTTCAAATAAATAAAGTACAATTTCAGAACACTTAACATACAAAAGTTTACAAACTACAGTACAGCTTATATTCTATGGAAGTATTACCTTAAAACATCACAGCTCTTCTTAGCACTGCTACTTGATTCATCCTTTCAATTTACCAAAATGTCAACAATGTTCATCTTCAATATCAAATGCAATAAGACCATATTCAGGATATCTTCATCATTAGTCAATGTCACATATAATCTTTGATGTGGAGTTATGTATTACAAATTGAAGAGCTCGATGTTGATTTCACTCTATTTTCTTGCGAGATTAATGTACATGTCTATTAAAGTCATAGAATCCTTAATTGACATTATATGGAGCTAGTCTTTGTAGTGTCAACTCTCCAACACTTGATTGAACACTCCTCTAGCTTCACTTTTGGTTGACATTATCGAAAAAATACAAGAAACTCAGAAGCAACTGAAAAGAAGAAGAAACCCAAAAATAATGAACAAGAAACCTAAAAATGATAAAAATGAAAAGAGAAGAAGACAATGCAGATGTTAGGTTGGTGGTCATTGGCTCCTATGATTATTCTCATTTTCACCGTGGAGCTACTTGTATTTTTTCTTTTCTTTCTATTTTTAAAAATGATATTGATATTGGTAAGATTTACTGTTGTCTTTTGTTTATGACAAAGAAGTGAAAAAAAATGAGTGAAAAATATTACACGAAGGGCATTTTTGTCAAATTAAGTGAGTAGGGAGTGAGCTCTAAAATTTTAACAAAACTAAAAAGTTTACTCTAAATAAAATCAAGTGGGGACTGGTCATAAAAATGAACAGTGATTTTGGTACTTTTAAATAAGCCTCCCTTGAAATTTCACCTTTTTTTTTGTATTTAAATTAGAATATGAACTTTTCCTATTTGAAAGAAACTATCTAGAATTACAAGCAAAGAGCATAGCCTCAATTGAACAAGTCAGTGTTTTGAGGAATGTGGGCCCAACTAATTTTATTTTTATTTTCAACATTTCTAAAATTTAAAAAGTTATTCGGTAGAACTAAGTTAAAAATGAGTTTGTATTTGGATAGATTGTTCAAAAAGTAATGATTATGTTAGTTTTAATAAGTTGTACATGGAGGAAGATAGAAATAATGGAATGCATGGAGAAGATATATAGGTGAATGGAGAATATATTTTGAAAGTAAAACTATTGTAGGGTAAAAATATATAAAATGTAATGTGTTTCATTTCCAAAATAGTAACAAATATGAAAATAGACTTTGAAAATAAAACCAAACGAGACCTTAGGTAGATTATTCAATTTTCTAGTAAATTTTTTCATTTAAAGAAAATAAAATTCTATGGTGACTAAAAATTGGCATCCACTAGCTTTCTTAGTTTTTAGGGCATTTTCTTACAAATTGATTATGCGACGAATTTATTTTTAACCCACTAAATTTTCATTAAACACACTAGAGCCCAATTCCAATAATCCAACATAATATTAAAGGGTTATAAATTGCCAAATTTATTTTTACTTTTGTGTTTAGTCCCTATCCACCTTTTTTTAAGTTTTAACTCTCCAATTCAATTTTGCATTTTGAGTTGACTGTCCATGTCTTTGTTTTGACCTAAAAATCCCTCAAAACCTTATTTTCTCTTTTTCTTTTTGTTTATTTGACATTATTCCTTCTCTCTCCTCATTATTTTCTCTCCCGTTGGCTCTCTCCCATGAATAATAGGTACGATCAATTTTTTTTCTTTTTTACGTCATTCTCAAATTGGTTCACCATTAGCAAAGTACAAGGTGGTATTTTGTTTGGGGAGGTTAATCCGTAAGCAAAACCATGTGTGTGTGTGTGTGTGTGTGTTTTTGGTCTAGTATCTATTTTTGTTGGATGGATGAATCTTAATGATTTTTTGGAGATTTTTGATATAACGATATATTTATTTACCATTTTATTGTATATTTATACTTGTATTACCATTTGTTATTACTTATTAAATAATATTTTGATTGTTTTTGTTTCTCTTTAATTAAGAAAAAGAAGATGCAAAGAAGACAAAGATTTAAAAGAAGATGGATTAGAAATAAACAGTGTATACATGCTTATGGAAGCTGCTAAATCCAGCTTTGTTTGGAGGACATGTTGAGTTGTAGCACTTATACTATATTGTATTATAATTGGAGAATTTTTATAGAATTATTTGTGTTGTATACTTCACAAAATATGGACATATTGTATTATCATTTTAATGTGAAAGAAATCATGAACGAGTATTCTTTTTAACTATTGGGAAGGTTTACATTAGAGCTATTATTCAAATTTATTTATCGTTTTATCAAAAAAAGTACCCAATATTGGCAGTTATGTACTCCAAAACTGCATTTATGTACTTAGTTTGCTAATATCGTGTACTTAGTTTTTGTGTTTATGTACTTGCTTTACAAAGGTTGAGATGATGTTCAATTCGATACGTGAAATAACATAAAAGACACTCCAATGCGAAAAAATCATGGTTTGTTGAAGAAATGGTTTAGATATGCACATGTAGAAATGATTTGGAACACAAATATCTATATCCAACCACTTATTCGCTCATTTATAATAGTGTGAAACCATTAATGTATAATATCAAAAATCCCTAATGTGTTGATAATGATACGCCATGGTCTTATGATCACACAATGCCCAAATTAGGTCGAATTGAAACCATGCTTATCAGTTAGAATTTTTTACTGCAATAATGAAGTGAATATGCAAATAAGTACATAATGACGCGAGTTAAGTACAAAAGTTGAAAAAATCAAGTACAAAAACCTAAAAAGAACGGTACTTTTTTCTAAATTTACATTATCATTCTTAGTACTTCAGATATTAAGTTGAATTTGTCTTAATTTGCCATTGCATGATTATTACAATATGATTTATTAGTCCTATGACTAATATAGTCATGAGAGTTTCATTTGTTCTTGATGCTAGTGTTGAAAGGATACATTTACCTCATTAATCAATGGTTTATACTAGTATAAATGAGAACACAAGTGGTTAGATGTGGCAATTTGTGTACCAACCATTTGCACATGTACTATCACAATCATTACGTGAAGAAAGTATGATTTTATTATATTAGAGGGTCATTTATGCTATTTCTCCTATAAAATTGAGGTAAATTTGACCAAAGAAAGAGTAAGTACAAAAACACACCAAATAAATATAGAACATTGCAAATTTAGTACAAAACCTGAAAAATCAAGTACATGAAACTAAAAAAAATGGTATATTTTTCTCGATTTACAATATCATTCTCAGTACATATATAAAAGATTAAGTTGAATTTATTTTAATCTGGTCACTGCATGATTATTAAATACTATAATAAACATTACAGTTTCAATATCTAATACTAAAATATACTATATAAGAAAACCTTAGACCCCTATATTATTTTTGCCTTCTTATGAAAATCAGACTTGGTCTAGCCATCATAACCTAACTGCTTGCAATCATAAAGGTGCTTCCTCTATGCAACTAAGATGTCTTTTTCCTTCTTGTACTGGGAAGCCATCCTCATATTGTATCATAATGTAGCAAATCCATGAAGCACCAAGAGTATAGCTTGGAGTCTCTGTTTCCTTCGTTTATTTGGTGTGCAGGTTTGCAATTTCTAGCCATTATTTCTGCGGACAAGAGAGAAATACATAATTACATATATACTGATGAGAGCTTTTGGTAATATAACTATCAATTTAAATATTTAAAAGTTTAAATTTTGGTACCAAAAAGCTAGCTCAAAATATTAAATTTGAGGTTTTGTGTATTGCAACTCACAATTTAAATATTGAAAGTTTGAATTTTTATACCAAAAAAACTTACACATAATATTGAATTGGAGATTTTCTATACTGCAATTCAAAAGTTAATTACTGAAAGTTTGAGTTTTGCTATTATTTCTTGAAAATAATACTAATCATATTAATAATGAGTTTTCATGGATGAATGCCCCACAAATGCTTAAACATGATTTATATCTTTTGTGCACAACACAAATTAGATATATCCCTAAAATTTAGCTGCAAACAACTAATGTACAGTATACTTTGTATGAATTATATAATTACTAAATTCAAATAATTGATAATCGAAACATATCAAATGAAGTGTAATTTGACAATACTCAGGTACAATAAAACTGACATCGAAGGATTTTTTTAATAAAACAAGAGACTAATCGTGTGTGAATAAGTATATCAAAATCAAGTTTAAAATAATTAAAACCAAGATAAAACCTGGAGAAAACAAAAGAAATACATGAAAATTCTTTCCTAATTTTAGTACAAAAATAATATAAATTACAAAACTTACTTTGGAGGCTTTGGAATTGAGGGCAAAAATGCAAACCCTTCTAACTTGGGTAAAACAATGAACAGAGGAATATCCATGCAATAGAAGGGGAAGAGAGAAGAAATGTAGGTCCTTGTAGCATAAGAAGTCGAAGACGCATTGTCCATTACCGATGTGAGTTTTCAATTTCTAAAAATGGAGAAAAGAGGAAGAAAAACAGAGGCTATTCTTTGGTTGAAAATGTCAAGAAAAAAACGTGGGTGTGAAAGTTGAAAATATATTTGAGTAGATGAGGAAAGGTTTCTTGTTATTTTCAATTTAAGTGGGGTTTTTTTTTGTCTTTTCTACTCAAGTAGCGGGTAAACTCAAAAGGAAAGTTATTTATGGGGAGTGCGCACAATGAAAAATTAAGTGGGGCTAAACACAAAAGTAAAGTTGGGTTTGGGGATTTTAAGCCAATTAACCGATATTTATACTAAAGCATCAGTCTTTTGATATATTTTCAAATGATTTTTCTAAAATATTTTTATTATTATCTTTTAATCATCATAACTAAAATTTTCCTCTATAGGCCACAGCCCAATTATTTCTATTTTATTTAATTTTTTAATTTATCTAAAAAATCAAAAAAGTTATTAAAAATTAAAGTGCGATGTAAAAATAAATAAGTATTTTATTTATTTTATGCTCCAAAAGTTTTCATACATGCATAAAATACACCAAAAATATATATTCTCATAACTTAAGTCCATATACAAATATATATATATATATATATATCAATAATATTTAACCATTTTATTTGCCAAACAAATGAAAAATCTCACAAACCCATAGAAATCCATATTCCATGACAATAAAATACAAATCCTCTCGTAAACATTTATGGGTTTAAAATTCAGTTCAAGCTTGACTCAAACTCATTATCATCCCTAGAGTAATTAAACTCATACATTAAAATATCATCAATACGTTGATCAAATTTTTTAAAAATCATCACAGTTCTTACGACCCTAATTTTATAGTCTATAAATTCTAGTTACTTAAAACAAAAAATTGATAGAATGGTATATTGAAACCTAAACAATTTTATTAATTATCATGAGAAAAAAGGTGATTTTTATTGACTTGTGTGAAGTATTAAAGCACGCCACTTGACTTGACTATAAGTTTAAATCACAAATTAGATTCTCTTTTAAGAATAGGTTGAGCGAGGAGGGATTTCTTTTTTTCAAAAATAGGGGGAAGACAAAAAGCGGGGCAGAATAGACCTCTCTCTCTCTCTCTCGGCTTTGCTTTTGCGTTTTTTCATGACCATACCACAAAAGCAAAATACATTTGACCGTGTTAAAGGTGCCAAAAGGGAAACACGATTTTTGAGAAGTAATTCTCATTGTTTTCTTTCCATTTCTGCCAAGCTTATAATCTTCTGAAGAAACTCGATTGATAACATGAACTGCTTCACAGTATTACATCAGTTCTTGTTTTTGTAGAATTTTTATGTAACTCCTTTGTTCCCTATTTTTTGTTCAAAACGTCATCTGGTTTTTCCTTTTGTTTTAACCAATGACTTGAGGTGATTTGTAATTTTTTCTTTTTATTTTCTGTGGTGATTTGTAACTTGACCTTGAACGTTAAAGGTTTAAACTATGCCATTTGACAGTAGGTGTAAATTATATAATTAGCTTGCTAAAGTAGCTAGTGAAATTTGAAATGAGAGGAAACACCACAAAAATCGAACATCATGTTCTAAGATTACTATTAAATTCTGAATTTAAAATTATTGGTTACATATTTGATATTAGCTACCTATTTTTAATTAATTTTATCATAATAGAAAATCAATTCATATTAACCAATCAAATTTATTAAATAAATAGTACTAACCATATGAATGAAAATTAAATATTCATAAATTAATTAAATTAAGAGGTTTAAAGGTATAATCATGGATGAGAAAACATAAGTAAAATATTTTGACCCTTGCTGTAAACCAATTCAGAGCAGATTGATTCAAATCATATCATATGACCCCACTACAAGCAACCAAGGGTGAGTTTGGCCTAATTTTATTTTTTATTTTTTTGTTATTTATTTTTAGTCTGGCCTAATTGTTAATTGTACGTGAACCGATTTGAGTAAATTTAGTTTATACCACTGCCTTCTTTTTTTCTTTTTAAAAGAAAATTTCATGATATTGCGGTTAGTTAAAAGCTCCAATTTTTAGCCTTAAGAGAAACATTGACAACCCAAAAGTATGTACGTTTAGAGGGCATTTGGCTATATTTATATAAAAGAATTTAAACTCTTGCATTTTATAAAATATATTTAAAATTTATAAAATATTAATTTTTTTAAATAATTTTTTAATATTTGAATAAAATAAAATTTCTGTGCTTGATGGAGCAAAAGAGATAGACAAGGGACAAACAAAAAAAGGTACCTAATTCTTCTTCATATATATATATATATATATATATATATTTATGAATATAATGATTCATCTATGCAGCCACTTCTTTGGGTATTATTATAGAATTTTTTCAACATTATGAAATATTCAATTTGAGCCATTAAGACCCATCATTCATTTTGCACAGATTCAAAGGCCGGGGATACAATAGAATTCCCTTTCAAATTACTCTTCCAAATTAATCATGGTTTCTTACAAGTTAAAGATAATGCAACGGGGATATAACCCAATTTGAAGAGTATTGATATTGTATTTTATAAAAAAAATAAAAAATGGTGAATAGTATATATAATGTATCCGTATATATATTATATATTTACACATATATTTGTACTCAAAGCTCGTTATTCAAATTTTGGGTTCCACACATAAATGTGAAAGAACAAAGTCATTGATCCAATTGACTACTTGATTGCATCCTTGTACATTGTATTGAAGAATTGAAACTTGTTTTTATCAATTATCATAATTTATATTTATAATTAACGACTTTCACTCTCTTTATATACACGTAACGTTTTTGGGGCCAAATTGCCTCTTATTACCAATACTCATTGCAGATATGCTAACAGATTTAGCCATGAATTTCATCAAACTAGGTTGACATCAACGGTCAAACTTTGAGTTTACATGATCACAACCTAGTTCAACTGCTCAACTTGTTTAAGTAGTCTTAGAGTCCTTAGAGTTAGGTTTAAAATAATAATATTACTTAAAATGATAATTATTACAATTACAATTACAATTATGTCGTAAAATAAAATTAAGAAAAGAAGAAAACTCTTCTAAAATTTATATGTTAATTTTAATCGATAATTCATTACGAGCTCGAGTTCAATTTTACAAATCTGCCACTCTCAATTTAAGCACTTTCAAAATTCAAGTCGCACTAAACTATTAATTTTCTTTCTTTCTGTTTTTTTTTTCCCCTCTTCTTCTCCCTTTGGTATTGCCATTTTAAGTAGACCTTTCAAGTCTGATACGCACTGAAAGCAGAACATTCACACGACAAATTTCTGCACAACCCAACATTAAAATGCATACTATAATACTAATTTAATCCACCAACTCAAACGTTTGGAAATTTGGTAAGCATCAAAACTAGCATCATCAGCACGCCCATTTTCGCCACAAAAAGGAGGCAGAGAGGCAGAGGCAGAGACAGAACAAATTGAAAGTGTCTTGGAATGCTAAAAATGAGTTTTAACCGCACATGTCCTCTTCTCTGGTGGACCCTGATCATCTTTCCCCCCATTTTTCTGGCTTTTCCACTCTCCTCTGCGGATACAACACAATAAAAACGTACGTGTGCAGAAGTGTACCAATAATAATAATAATTAGTAATTTGGACACATTCCATACATACATTCAACATTTTATAATATAGAGTAAATAAATTATTTTTTGATATAATTTTAATTTTTAATAGCATTTAATATTTATTTAAAATTTTATATAAATAATAATAAAATATTAAGATAAGATTATAATAATGGGTATAATAAAATGTATGGGTCGCAAATTGTAATTATTATATAGTTACAATTATGAAAATTATAAAAAAAATGAAAATATTTTAAGTGCGTCGCACAAAAATATATCAAAAAGAAATTAAGCGCACTCTTAATCTTATTGATAATCAGACATCAAAGTTGGTATAATTACGTATTAGTACTAAACATAATATTTTAAGAATAAAAGATAGGCCTATAATTACTAACACTCTCTAGTGCTTGCCCCAATGCAAAGGAATCTTTCTGCCTCACTTCAGGTGTTCCCGCCAAAACTCTGCCCCCTCGTTGGTTCTAAAGGCATAATAACATATACCATCACCTAAGCAATGTGCCACTCGCGTGATAGGTTGAACTTAGTGGTTGATCATTCTTCAAATTTAACTTTAATATTGCCGGCGGGCTCTTGTACTGAGGACAAATTAGGATAACTGGAAATTGGAGGTGTCTAAGCATGTTTGGTTTTATTTTCATTTTCAATTTTTATTTTCATTATTTTTGAAATTTGAAATGTTAATTAATGAAAATGAGTTTTAATTTGAATAGACTATTAAAAAAACAATGATTACATTAATTTTGATATGTTATAGGTAGAGAAAAATAAAAATAACGGAATAAAGAAAAAAATATATAAATTATTAGGAGAAAATATATATTATTAGAAAATATATTTTAAAAATAAAAATAAAAATAATGTTAGGTGAAAATATATAAAAGATGATGTATTTTATTTATAAAATAATAAAAAATATAAAAAAGAACTTTGAAAATAAAACCAAATGGCCCGTTCAAGGTCGAAAATATTTGTCCACTTGCATGGCTATATTTTGATTAACCTATTTGTATTTTATAAATTTAAAGTATTGATATAATGATTAAAAATATATCTAATTATTTCTCATCAAAAAGCAAAGAAAATAACTTTTATAGTGGACAAATTTAATTAATTTTTCAAGTATGAGTTTGACTTTTTCAAATGAATCTTATTTTCAATTCAACCAAACACAGATCATTCATGTTCAAAATTAGGCATTTCACTAATATTTAAGTCCAAAAAAATTAATGTACCATGAAAATAAATTTAATAACTTTACATATGATCATGCAATATATATATCTACAGAGTCACGATACTGCAATGCCACTTTAACAAATCAGCTTGACTTACATTGATAATTTCCTTAAATTTCCCAACTTAGGTTCCAAGAGCCCACTGGCATTTCTTCCTTTTTTTTTTTTTTTCTCTTTTCCTTTCGAGCAATAATTATAAAAATTTCCTAACTGCAACATTTCTCCTATCATGTGATTAATTGACCTAATAAAATAGTTCTTACATTTATAGTTTAATGTTCGAAATTCGAATTATAACAAATTATTGATAGCATACACACAATATATATAGATATATATAAACTTTTCTCCCAATAAAGGTACGTTGCCTCCGTAACTTCACCTTGGGGTCCTTATCCCCATGCCATAATACGTGTCTAAACTTCTCAATATTATCAAATCACAACGCTATTCCAACTAATAAAACTATAGAGACATCTGCCAAAAATAATAATCTCAACTCGATTTAGCAAATTCTTAATAATTACAAGTTAAATATATTTATGCTTACATTCTAATTTAATTAATTACAATTGAAAATGTCAAATGGCCAAGTTTGACAGTCATCCACGGCATTTTACGCATTTTAACTGGTACCAAAGCGGGTGTACGTGGGGGGTGGCGGTAGAAAAAGGAAGGGGCGCAATTCCCAGGGTGCCAATGCTTAGCCAATCATGAAATTGCTCGCATTTCCATATCCCCGCCACCCCCCGCATGGAAACTTGGCCCATTTTCTTTGATTACTGCGGCGGAGTGCCCCCACATGCACGCTGATTGAGGTGCGTCACCACCACGCACATTTTCTTTCTTGTACGTCATTATCGAACAAAATTATTACCATCTTATCCCTAATTTCTCCATTATAGGCCGTAAGTTTGAATTTAATTACGCTTATAGTTCCAACTTCAGTGGGCTTTTGCGCTCTTTCTTCATTCCCCGACCTTGCCACTGTAACAATATCAAAGCCGAGCCTGCGATAGGTTCTCTAGCCCACACGTACTTTGAGAAATTAACAAAATATGACAGTAGGGCGAGCCGTTTATCATTATGATAAGTATCAAATGAAAAATATGACTAACAGAACAAATCAAATGTCTCCAATCCGAATGGAATGCTATTCGTTATGACTCCAACAAATTTTCATCAGACAAATCGACATTCATTATCGAAGGATAGGGCCGGAAGAGATTATCGACGTATTCTAAGAAATATAGACCCGTTTCAAAATTTCATGGAACTTCAAATGTTATTTTTTATTATTTATAATTATTAAGTACAGATTGATGATATTTAGTTATCAGATGATACGATACGTAATGTACAGGACAGTAAAAGAATTGCAACACTACTTTTGTGGCTGTGTAATTGAATAAAAAAGAAAGACCTCATGGTGAGCTGATTATGGGAACTCTAGGTCAGTAGACGGGCTCCGATGTAGGTTTGGGTTAGAATTGCAGTATAGCAAAAGAAAATTTTAAGTGAACAGGCTCAAAAGAAATGCAACATACCCAAGCCATCTGCCATTGCCTATGCCATTGGTATCCAGAAGCAACTCCCCCAAAGTCCTAACCTTTCAAGCAGACCGTTGGTTTTCCCTCTGACCTGCCTCCATCTCGGATGAGGGAAGAGGGCCGTCTTCAACATTTTCAGTATCTTCATCGGTATCATTGGATGAAGGGATCACCACGTTTGCTGAACTGTCACGCAAGGCATTAGAGACAGCAGAAACTGCTTGTAACTGTCCCCTTAGCATTCTTAACATTATATTATGCATCGCATCATATGATTTCACAATTTCAAACTTGTGCTCTGACGTGTGCTGCTGATTGAACCTGCCAGGAAGCTTAGAACTGGTAGCGTAGCAATCTTTGCAAAGGTCGTAGCCTATTTGCTCCACACAATTTTTGCATCGGTATCTATCGCCAATTATAGGATACATCTGCAGGTAGATTTTCAAAGAACGATACAATGAATAGAAAGTCAATGTCAATAGCATGAAATTACTGAGGCTGCAAATGTTGCCTCACAAAAACGAAGCACATAAAATTGAGCAAATAAGAAACCCTTGACAGGTTTAATCTTTAAAAAGATGAAAAACCAAATAAAACAATATATCGTCATATTTCACAAGATATTGAGAATGGGTAACAAAAGGGTGCTGCATCTATGGTATGCTAAATTCCAAAATTCATGTACAATCAAGATGCTGCATGGGCTTTGACAGAATGAAGAGGTTCAGAAAACAAAACCTACTTTGCTAAGAGTATTCTGGAAAAGACAAAAAATGTGCATATATGAAAGTTTGAAGAGGCACAGAGGATACGATGCAGAGATGTCTAACACTCAATTTTCTAGAAGCTGAAGCACTATATGGAAGGTGGAACCTGATAAGACAGTTTTAGGATTGTAGCAACCAAGGCAAAAAGTCTCCGAGAGATTAAGTAAAAAACAAGAAGGTAAATTGCACATACAAACAAACGAGGCGCATATGATATACACTATGCAACATCTTCACAGGGGCCTCCTATATGCATTTACCCAACATTAACACTATGCACAGCAATCTGTTGGATACCATGGCCCCACCATTTCCAAGATTCTGGCAATATCAACCACTCCTGATTCCACAAACTATACATATATGTGCAGAAAAAGTTGTATCAAGAATTTGGATAGAACCATAAATGGGTCCAGCGGCTGTAATGTGCTATTGGTTTGAGGACTAGCCAAAAACAAGAGAAGCATTGAAGGTTTAGCAAGAGTAAGCCCACGCGTTTAGTTACTCAACACCTGATCTGTCTTAGAGCTGCGTTCACGGTTTTGTTCATATTAATGATAATCATCAAAAAGTTGATTTTGCCTACAGAATAATTTGCCTTGGTTTTAAAAGAAACACAAAATTTCAAATTCAACAAAGTTCAAACTACTCCAACAGTAAGCAATCCGATGAATGCATTGGGTTATCAAAGTTAGCAGCATACCCCACAAGAATCACAACCAACTCCAATATGGAGGTTTGAGCAGGCATTCCACCATGGTAAAGAGTCCTCTCCTGATGAAAATGAAAAATGGAAACATTCCTTACTAACTTCTGATGAACCTGAAAACCACAAGTTGGAATTAGAATTGACCCGCAACAGATGCAGAGAACATACGTCAGGTTTATCCATTAGGCCCATAGTCAACAGTGAGGCAGTTTCCAACAGCAGTAACAAAAATAAGAAACAAGTAACTTTTTGCTGGGGAGAGCAACCAATTTCTCAGGTTATATGCATTTTGTGCCCTATAAATATTAGCCACCGTCCACCTTAAAACTAAAATTACCACTTTTCATCCAGGAATTGTAATTCCTAAAACGAAAGCAGCTTTTAAAATACTGCAGGGACATCCTATTATTAAATAAAATTTTGAAGTGCAAAATAACTAGGATATCTGATCATGTTTTCTTTTAACAAACTTCCATACTAGGGATTGAACAACTTCCATAAACTCTTTTGTCCATTTTTATACTTCCAATAAGCAAAGTCTTGTTCTTTTAACTAAAAAGTAAGTTAAAGGACACATGCAAAAGGGAATTTGAAAATAATTTTAAGTTCAACCCAAAACCATTTCTATCTATAGATATCTAATAGTGCAACCACAGCACTACATAAATAAACTACTAGAACATACATGTACTTGGAGTCTCCCTCGAGATCTGCTGTTCTTTCATCTGTAAAGTGCATCTTCTCAGCCCATACTCTTTGGGAAATTGTTTCTCAAGAAAATGATCGAACTCCAAGCATACTTTTGGAAGGTCACCAGGATGTGGACTTTGACAAACTTCACACTTGAGCATCTCATTCATTTGCAAAGAAATGCAGCAAATACAAAATGCTGAACATTTTTTTTTTTTGGGGGGTGGGGGGTGGGAATATCAATTATTGGTTGAAAAAAATGTAGAGATACTGAATCTTTTAACTGTTCACAATAACTTACAAGAAACACTTGGTGAGGATGGAACATACCATGACCACAGTTAAGAACTATTGGCCGGAAAAGCATGCTCTTACAGGAACCACACAAAACATCATCAACAGAAACCCGCTTGCAAGTTCCATTGCAATGTATCTGGTTTAAGTTTCTCTCTTGAGCAGCTGTAATACTACTTGTTGCAATATCTTTACCGCAGTCTAGCGAATTTTCCAAGCCAATCTCCTGATGAACTGAAGCAGATTGTACATCTTCCATCACCTCCAGAGTCTCCCTTGCTCTGAGAGAACATTGACTGACCAATGGATCAGCTTCAGAAGAGCAGGGCAGTGAAACATTGGGTGGAATTATTGTTTCTTCACGATGTAAATGGTAAGCAGGACCATTGATTTGCGGGGAGAAGTAGCCCATCTCCTTTTCCTCTTCTGGAACATGCAAAACCATCAAATATGTTTAGCGGCAGATAATTTGACATCAAATTGTTGAGGACCAGTTATCAAAAGAACTGGAGTACAAAAAGCCTGACCCAAAGTTTTGTTTTCCCTTCTCTTGTAGGCACTGGGATACATTTTCAAGAGCAGTAAGTGGAGGGTTTGACATATATATGGAAAATGATAATATTGATTCCTACATATTGGACAACGAGACTTGTGCATCCCACTCATGGATTTATGAACACACCAGAAACATGACATATGGCCACAAGCTGCATCATCATGGTGAAGGAGAATTCGTCATAAATCTCATATAATGAGGGTTTGCACCTATTTGCAGTAAAACCTTACCTAAAACAACAGGCTTGTAAAGGAGATCTCTGCAAAAAAAGTACCAGAAAATCGAAAAGCTTATTTTCCAATGAACTTCACATTAAAATAATACAATCCACAAAGCCAGCAGGATGCACTAAAACAGCAGATATAACTTGTGAAAATGGCTACAAGTAACCAAACATGATCACCCAAAAATATTAAGAAAAGCAAAAAAATCATTGTCAAAGCTAAATTACCACATATTTAACTAAAGTATACATAACAAAGGGTTCTCTAAAACCGATCATAACAAAAGATAAACACAGGAAATCTACTCCGGAATCCAATAATGACCTCCGTGCATGAATTACCTCAAGTAATTTATACTCTAAAAACATTATCACCACAGGAAAATCAACGAAGTAAAAAACAACAATGACATTGTAATATATAGCAGCTTTTTACGCTTATCTATTCAATTATACAAAATTCAGGGAAAGGCGTAAAAATGCTCGGCAATCCTCGCCTACGCCATGGCTAGGTACAAATTAACTAAAGCACAAGGCAGGCACGAGGTTGCATTTCTCTTCTGTCAGATAAGATAAAATATTAATCACTATTGCATTGATAAGTCAAAATGAACCTCGAATTTAACATAAAATAACGCCATAAACCAGTACAAATTAACCTCAAGTTTCACATAACGTAACGCCATAAACAAATAGATAGTAAACTCCAATATTTGAAAAAAAATATACGACAATATTGTGCGTATTCCTAGGAAACAAATCATCGAATTTTTTCTTAAAAAAAACAAAGAAAAGAAAACAGAAAGGAAACATCTGCAGAGGAAAATGAAATTACAAGCAAACACAGCAAACAAATGCTTCAGATATGTTGTCCGAGTCACCATCATCATCATCATCTTTAGATTTATTCTCCATCATTTCCTTGAATTTATCCGAAACTTCCATTCTACCCCTTCCGGAATAGCGTCACAGGGGCGCGAAACATAAAGAAGAAAGGGGAAATGGAAGGAGAAGATTAGATCTAGCCATAATTAATTGATTCAATGGGCCAACAGTAGGGCGGAGGCCATTGGGCCATCCAAGAGAGTGGGGCCGATAACAGTCTTTTGGGTTTTCATTCATGAATCCGCGTATGATAATCACGTGGTATAATCATTTTATGCATCTGAGTATAATCGCAACTATTTCAAGTGGTTGATGACTTCTGCTCTAAATTCTTTAATTAAAAGGTTTCTAATCATTGATTCGTCGTACCTAAAAATAATTTTGTGGATTCATCTACTGAATTATCATTTCGCTTGAAAAAATAATATATATATATATATATATATCTTGGTATGTAGAATTAAAAAATGGTCCTTGATGATAAAAAGATGACTAGAGACTTCTTTTTCCATTATTTATTTTTTGGATGGGGCAGGCTGAGGGTGATAATGATGTGTTCGTAGGGGTTCCAAAGGCAGAGGTCATCTCCATGCAGTTGGGTAGTCCTCATCAACAGCGATGGTAATCAAACGGATCAAAGTTTGAATTCAAATTTAATTCTCCCCAAATGAAATGAGTTTTGAGTGATTTATTGGGGGTACGAAACATGTTTTTTATATTTCGATAGATTTAGTGAGGGGAACGGGTTTCATCCACCCAAACCCCCCAAATATAAAATATATACTAGTAAAATAATAAATATATTATGTATATAAGATACTTTTTTATATTTTCAGAAATTAAAAAATAAATTTATAAATATATAATTAATTTTTTTTTACTTGAAATTAGATTAAGTGTATTTGATATGAGCTGTGATATGTTTAGACTACTAAATTTAATTTAATCATTACAATAAAATAATATATCTCTAATATATTCTTTTTTATCTCAAGGGTTGGCAAGTTAATGATGGAGCGAGATGGAATGGGATGGGACAGGGCAGGGTTTTTTCGGGGCTACTCTCCAAACCTACATCATTGACATCCCTATTCATCAATTCATAACTCTTCTTATGATCGAACATTTATTCCCAATTACCAAGCATTCCCTATTACTCAGTTTAAGTAGGTAATAAGAATTTTTGGATATCTAACCATTACTGAACAATTTTTGGATATCAAACGGAGTTTTCCAAAAAGGTAATTTAAAGTATTTTTACTTCTTTTTTATATACATAAAAATAATAATAATAAAGGGCAATAATTCTTTTGGCGACATATGCAACACTTGAGTTAGAAAATCCTGTGAGTCAACAACAGCTATGGACGGCTGCTCTGCCATTCAAAGAAAAAAGAATGAAATTGCGAACCAAGCTACGCAATTTCAGCATAAATCCAAACCTTCAATAGGCAATTTTCAGCCTCCTGAGCCAATTTTACTTATACGGGCCGAGCCGGTTCCATATTCTTGGGTTCTTGAACCATCTTAATATTTCTGGGCCATTCTTCTTAAATGTGGGCTACTGGGCTAGATTAATATTCTTGGATGACCCCATCAAGTATAATTATTCGACCTATTTCCATCCAATCGATACAATTATTGAAAAATTCTAATTTGAGAAATATATTCATTGGAAATACGTTGATAGCACATACATCCGTTAATTTTGACTATACTAACAGTTACACTTGTTCTTTAGTACAGACATGTGATTATATATTAGCCTCTATGATGCATGCTTAGTCTTGCTTATAGTCAAACTTTATTCAATTTTAAAACTCGATAACAGGTATTAAAGTAGCGAGACACAGTTCGAATTTAGCTTATTAAGTCCAAACTCAAAATAGGTATTCATAACTTCGCTAGTTAGCTCGGAAGTTCTTATGTTTTCTTTTTATCTTTTCAATAATTTAATTTTATGACCAATAGTAGATAAAAACATTTTTAATAACTTTCTTATTTCTATTAATAACAAGTGAGTTTTGATAACAATTATAATTGATGGTGCAATGTGCTTGATGGTCC
>JACGDI010005218.1:497102-511213 GCA_014898725.1 Jacaranda copaia | reverse complement strand
TGGGCTATCCCATATCAATAATTATAACTAAAAAATATAAGTTAAAATAAAATCACAACAATAATATATTTACTACACCCAACAATAATTGTGTATTTTAGTTAGGCAAATAATTTAAAATTGGCACCTAATGCAGCCAACTTGCCTCAGTATTAAATTATACGCATGAAAAAAGCTTAAGAGTCATTAGTTTTTGCATGTAAAATCAATGTTATTTTAGACAGTTGTGCGGCACTAGCAGTCTAAGATCAAAGGCTCGTGTTTATTTCTGTGGTTGAGATTGCATTCATTTTTTCAACTTGATACGTGAAAAACGCTCATAAGAGAAATAAAGGAAAATAATGTGCGCGAGTGGCTTGTGGTGGCATAAGTTTTTCATGTGAAAGATTAAAAATTTGAGTTCTAACAAACTCTTGATGTATGTGTATAAATAAAAAAAATAAAAAAATAATATTATTAATAATTAATAAATAATTATCAATTTAAATATGACTTTCCAAGTGAGTTTAAGCTCAATACTTTTGGCTTAGGTTTAAACTCAAGCTAAAATTTAATTTTACAAGCCCCTTTAAATAATTTATAAGTTAAATTGAATTTTTTTCAAAATTCAGCTCAAATTCAACTTATTTGTATTTCTAAATTTAAACTTTATTGAGTTGAACTAGTCTAACCTTTGTTAATGTGAGCCTTATGACCCACATTATACTAGATCTAATATTTTCAAAATCGAACTGGACAATAAATTAGTGACCTTATTGATTACTGGTTCAACTGATTCGCCCATTGGTCGAACTGGTATAACATAATAAGTATATTTAATTTTATAAATATATATAATATTTTAATATTACCAAAAAATAAAACTTCAATTGATATAGAAGGAATATTATTGAAAAAAATTCAACTTACTTATTTTTAAGTACATTTTTAGAAAATAATACTATTTCACAATTAGTCAATTATAAATAAATAAAAAATAATATTTCACATTAATTTAAGTAATCATTCGTTCTTTATTTCAATTTTAAGTAAAAATAAATTCTTCTACGTTAAATATTCAACATAATTTAAAAGAAATTAAATTAAATAATAAATTAAATATAAGCATTCACTTACAACTACCACTTCATTAAATTTCAAAAAAATAAATTCATGTTTAAAAAAATTATGTATTCAAAATCTTTAATTATTATCTTCAACTTATAATTTCTCTTTTCTTTTTCACTTTTTCTACTTTTTTAAAAAAATTTAAAATTTCAAAAAAAAAAAAAAAGAACCAATTGAATCAGTCCAGTTTTGACCACCATCGATTTTAATGCTTCAATCGAACCAAACTGAATTAATTAAAACCTTGACTAAGTCTTTTAATTTTGATCAAGCAATTCAAATAAGTTCAATAATATACTTAGTCCACTAAGAATTCAATTCAACTCAATAATTCGATCTACTTCAGGAAGGAATTCCAAAGGTTCACATTGAACTAGTAAACGTGCCCGCATCAATACTAGAATTTGAGAATCATTTGCTTTTCAATTTTAATGTTTAATTTATTAGTTACAAAATATTAATTTGGAAAACAAGGAAATTAGCTAAATAGCCCCAAAGCTAAACAAATATGAAATATTAGTTTCAACTATTTATCTCTATTTAAATTATTTCAAATATGTTGTCATATTATCGTGATTAATTGATTATTGATGTTATATATTATTGCAAATAATTTGTTGTAGATATCCGATCCCGATACACTCACAACTGTCTCATGGGGTTTGGATTAATTAATACTATATTTAAATTTGAAAAAATATTAAGAAAAATATTTTATTTAAAAAAATGTAACTTTATACTTTAACTTACGCATATTCACATTTTTCTTCATTTTTTTGAATCAATTAATTTTCTTGATTTAAGAGTACCATCAATTTGAGGAGATAAAAGTGTTTTTGCATCTCATTATCCTATGAATAATTGATTGTTGGTAGTCAGTATTTTTATTAATTTAATTGTTAATTACCAATCGGTTGTTAATATCATCATGTGACTACTGCTTCAATTCAAACAGGGAAAAAAATCCACATGAATGTTTTTACCGACCATGACCATGCCACATCATTAGAAATGTTAGAAACAATCGCATCATACATACTATCACATAAATAAAGATAATTAGTATATACATAATTCGTCAACCATTGACCAGTTTTGTTATTAGAAAAACGGATTATTTGAGCTAACTCGACTCAAAATTAGAAAGGAACGCGGGATAAGTTTGAACGAATCAAAGAAAAATCAACTTATGATGTAAATTGGAGTCTTATTTTTTTTTTATTTATACACATATACGTATATTAATTTTTTTAATCTTTTATACATGCATATCAGATATTCAATAGGTTTGGACTTGAACCTCATAATTTATGTGTAAAACTTATGTTATTGGATTAAAAACCAATCGACTGCACACATATTAAGGGATTGAGTTCTAAACTCCATATATATTAATGTGATGACGATGCTATTGACCAATTAAACACTTAGTATGTGGTAAATGTAAAGTTGTAATTATTAAATTTGATCGTATTTGGAGAATATTTATCTAAACTTATTTAAAATATCTTATAAATTTTTACATTTTATAAGATATTTTTTAAACTTGTAAGATATTATATCATATTTTAAAATAAATTCTTGACTTAAAGGCAATAGTTTCTATAGATCAATTTACTCTCTTCATATAAATATATATATATATGTATGTATATATATATCGAATTGACATAACATGCAATTTGTTACATCTATTTATTTCAATCAATTTGAAATAATTCTTATTTTAATTCATTATTTTTAATTAAAAAGGTATAAAATTTTAATATTTTATTTTGAAAATTTATATTTTTTAAAATATTATTAAATCATTTAAAATATTTTATTAAATATTTTGAAAATTCTTTAAATTTACCAAACCACCGTCCACATGACCTCAAGCGCAGTGGACAATCCAATTTACTTTTCACAAAAATATTGGACTTTATTTTTAATTTTCTGGTTTAAGTTAGGATTTGGTTTCAAACACGTGCGACAATGCTGAAAAAATGGCCGAGTTTTGGTCCACATAAATTATATTAAACAATAAAAAAAGGTCGTTAGAGAACCTTAAATATTCGGCTACGTGTCGGGTTATAGTTGGATGGTAAATTCTAGAAAGTCAAGGAAGTGGAAAGCTCCAGGTCGCATTAGAGAATCTTCCCCTCTCTATAAAAACCCCTCCCCAGATTTTATGAAATTGACATTCGCCTACGAAACGAACGCCTGTGGATCCTGACGCCTTCACTGGTCTTGTAATATTCCTCTCTCTTCAGGTACGCCACATTGTCTTCTTCTTCTTCTTCTTCTTCTTCTTCTTCTTGTATTTTCATAAATATTATTTCGTATAATGTGTATTCTGGAAATTCATCGGATCGTTCAAATAAATCTGTTTTTTCTGTTAATTTTGGTGGTATTTTTGGACATTGTTCCGGATCTTGACTTATGATTAGTGTGATCTCTGTTTTGGAAAATTTTGTTTCAGTTTTGATCTGAAATAGCCGGTAGTTTTACCTTTTCCGTAAATTTTTTATGTTTACGGGGAAAAAGTATTGGTACATTGCTTGGAATTTGGAGAGAGTTGGTTGAAGAGGATGGTTTTTGGTTTTAGCGGGTTGGATTGTTGCATTGTGAATAATGTGTTACTGAGTTGATCCAAAAATTGCCATGGAGAGAAGGAGGTTATAAGATCAATATTGCTATCCGGAGTGTGTTATCGAGTGTGGGTTTAATTACCGTGAAATTCCACACTTTCTGTTTTCGGGCCCTGCGAGCTAGGCATTGGATTGGGGTAATAATTGTTTACATATATTGCTGTTATTTTAATGTAATTAACGATTCTATCTTGAATATTATCCATGGTTGGGGATTTGTTCATCTGAGCAATTCTAATCCGTGGTCATATATTCATATTTGATTCGTTCCCATGTAATGAGCGGCTGGATGATGCTTGGTGCCCGTTCATTATCTCTTTGGTGTTGCCCTGTTCCTGCACTTTTTAGGAACTTTCTTTGGTGATTGTGACATCTGCATGGAAAACAGTCGCGATTGGTCATCACTGGTTATGATTATGAACAGTATTTGGAAGCAAGATTTTGGTGAATCATCACGTCATTGTAACTTCTGGAAATTGTTTGATTATATTTGTAAGACAGCAATTTGTGGGTTAACATTGATATGTTGTAATTTTGTGACTATTGTACAATTTCGTAATTTATAATGCCAAAGAAGGGTTGCTGCATATGATTAATGCTCTGTTTGATGAAACAAGCAATGACTATGAGGAATTTAGCATGAGTCTAACTCTTAGATGAGTATTAATGGGTAATTAGTTTTACTGAAAGATGCTTGGAAGTCAGTCAGAGAGGTTCATTAAATGCTGTGTTTGTGTGAGCTTTTCTTTGCTTGTGAGCTTTATTAGCATATTTTACATTGCTTACTGATGTTTAAACTTCTCTCTTCTTTGGTTTACATTAGATAGAAAGTGATTGTGCTGCCTTATGTTCTTTATTATTCTCCAGTTTCTTTATTATTTTCTGACTTTGTTTTAGTCATTACCTCTGTTGTCTTCGGAGGTGTAATCTCAATGTCTTGTGTTTTGTAGGACAGCCTTTCATTTAATTTAAATATAGACTCATACTCCATTCTTTGTCATAGTTTTTCTGATTGGACTGGTGGAGATGGCTGAGGTACATGTCTCTTCATTTTGTTCTGGTCAATTAGAAGAATGTTAAAATTACAGGGCAAAAAACATAAGATAATTACTGGAATAGGTTGTCTATTATCTTACAAAACCTCGTGTTCTTGCAGGACGGTTACAAGGTCTCCTTGAATGTGTATGACTTGAGCCAGGGCCTAGCCAGGCAACTGTCCACAACATTCCTGGGGAAGGCTATTGAAGGCATATGGTAAGCGTTGTGTTTCTCTATAAAGGCTGTTTTGATTTTGTGCAATTCCAACATCTTGAACTGTGGATTTTGATGTAGATGAGAAACAGATTTTATGCAGTATGATAATTTTACTTCCATATCTTCCTTCCAACAGATAATTTGATTCATTAGTATTAAAAATGCTCGGCTCTTGATGTGTATTTACTTCCTGTTTTATCTTATGTTGCAGGCATACTGGAGTGGTGGTATATGGTTATGAATACTATTTTGGAGGTGGCATACAAAGTGATCCGGCTGGAACAACTCCATATGGAACTCCAATTCGGGTTGTAGATCTTGGTGTTACACACGTTCCTAAGGATGTATTTGAAATGTACTTACAAGAGATTGGTGCCCGCTACACAGCAGAAACTTATAGTTTGCTGACTCATAACTGCAACAATTTTAGTAATGAGGTTGCCCAGTTTCTGGTTGGTGCTTTGATACCAGACTACATTTTGAATCTCCCAAATGAAGTTATGAGCAGTCCCATGGGTGCTCTAATGTGTAAGTCCCTCGTCATATGATGATCTATATTACAATGTTTCACTTGTTGGGATTATCAACTCCTCTCTCTCTCTTGGTGTTTGAAGGAAAGTAGATATTAATGATGAAATATTTGAGGATTCAATGTGTAGGATGTAAGTGAAGATGGTGGAAGACTTGTGACCTGACCATTTAATTATTGTGACATTACATCTTAGTAGATGGTGTCATGGCTATCAGCTGATTAGTGTTGTCTGCTGAATGACATCTGGGTCTCTGGAGAGAAATAAGTACTTCTTCCTCTTTTTAATTAAGTGGTCAAAAACCCAGTAGAATATATATCATAAACAACCAATTTCTATCCATCTCTCCGCATTTAATTGGACTCTTGAGCTTATGTCTACCAGGATAAAGTTTAGAAAGATGCTGCTGCTAGATGATCTCCTTTGACAATGGTGACTTTGACGATGCATAACTAGTCAGAACGAAGCACCAGAACAGTTTTCCTAGGAGGGACTGAAAGTTTGACTCGCATAGATGTAGACACTTTCTGCTTGCCACGAAACAAGCGTTTGAATATTTTCTTTGCTACATAAGAAATTCTCTGCTTGCCACAAAAAAGGCTTTTGAATATTTCCTTTGCTAAATAACAATTTTCTGGAGTTATTTGGTTCCTGAGGTTCTTGAGGTCCAAATCATGCAAAAAAAACTGAAAAATTTGCGTATCTGAATATTGGGGTGATTACTGCTTTCTATACAAAATGCTGTTTGCTTATTTAAGCAAATGTTCGGTGCAGTGCCTATGATACAGCAATTGGAGTCTACCTTAAGAGCAGGTGCAGTTCCCCAGGCACCCCAGTTCAGGCCTTCAACGGTTGCTAATTCTATTCAGACAGCTAGTGCTGTTAAGTTGGCATCTGGTAATGCCCAGTCCACAATGATGAGGGATGAGGACGCTGATATAAAATTGAAACCAGAGCATACAAGACATGTAGATCAACAGACAGAGAAGAAAGCTGCTCCCCCTTCTAGTGGGGCACAAGAGAAGCCATCTGCCAATGCTGTTGCTGGGGATCCACTTGGAGACGCTCGAAGCAAAGTTCAAGAGGAGATTAGCAGTGAGTTTGCTGCGATCATGGCAACTGGGACGTTGCGTGCAAGCGAGGCTGCAGCACTAGCAACTAGGAGAGTGATGCAGAGATACGGACATACGAATGCAGCACAGAGCTAGAACTATGAAGATTTGTTTCCAGAAGACTGATTTAAACGTTATTGTGAACTTCTTTATGTGGATTCAACTGGTCTCTCAAATTCTTCATAGAAACAATATTTGTATTGTGACTTTAAACAATTAGGTGCAGCCAAATGTGCAGCTGCCTATTCAATGTGATTTCTTAACTTTGCAAGTATCTTGGCTGAAACATTGTAGTGCTGTACTTGGAGAGCCTACTAGGACATTTATTAAGTAGTTCCATAGAGACTATGAAGGGAAATTACCTACAATGGCCTTTTTATCTGCAAGGCACGTGAGATGACTGAATGTGGACGCTTATCCGAATCTAATCTAAATTCTCACCCAAGTTTCGTTGTGTTTTCTAGATAAAAATTAGCAGAATCCATCCATGTTGGTGATGTTAAATTTTTTTTTTTTTTTTGATCCGGTGGTGATACTTTAAAAGGAAAGGATGGGTTTTCCTTTGGATATTGGATGCTAGTGAGGGTAAAAGTTGTGTGTAACTGGATTGGATCGAAATTTGGGTGGATTGATCTGTCTGGTCGAGCAAATGAATTTCGAAGATATTTAGGTTGAATTCTACAATCACTAGCAAACATCAAGTTAGTTGAGATGCCCACGATTATGGTACTCCGACGTTAGATTGACCAAAAAATTGAGCAACAAAGTGAGAGCTTTTAGTATAGAATAACATACGTTATAAGAGGTTGGCAATATAGTATTTATAGTCTTTTCTAGGTGGATAATATATCTAAGATGTCCTTAACATTTATAAAGGTTTTTTGTCCTTGCATGAGGGGCATTAGATCTTCTTCCATTTGTGTACTATTTTAGGTACTTTTATTCCAACTTTCATGGAGAGAATAGGGCATAGATGGTGCGCCTCCTACTTGGTGTAGCAGGATAGGCGGTATTGGGCTGACATGCGCTACCAATGCAGAGACATGCCGCCTATTAAGGTATTTAATAAGGCAGAGGAGGCATTTCGCAGTGAGTCAACCAATCTAGTTGACAAAAAGAATCAATTCGAGAGGTAGCTCTGGACGCGGTAGATGATCGATAGTTCCCTGCCTTCAAACCTTCTCATCGGGGATCATCGAGCATTTGCATTCGACCCGTGACTTGGTCGAATGACATCAATGTTGCTTAGCATGTCGGTGGAAAAGAGCATGAGAGGTCAATGGGATTGGCTATAGGATTGGACTTTCGAAGTGAAACAAGTCTCGCATACTATTCCTAGGTCGATGGCTGTTGGGTTGGGCCAATTGGGCCATCCCATGTCAAATGCTATTCAAGGAACACAATTAAGACTGGCTTATTTTTCATAAGAAAGAAATGATAAAAATTTCCACACTAATTAGTTCATGAGATGTTTAAGCGGTTGCATTTTGATTTCATTTCATCTTGTGATGCCATTATTTATGCATTAGGATTTCAATTTTGCTCAAGCCATAAATAACGATTGCAATTACCTAAATATTATATATATATATATATATATATATGTGTGTGTGTGTGTGTGTATTTCCAATTTTAATGTTCTTTTGTTATATTTAAAGTTATACCTATAGTTTTTAAGGAGAATATGCACGAGACCAGTTCTAACTGATTTTATTCTCATTTCCACGTCCTCTTGAAATTTTGTATTCAAATGCAACAATGATTTTGAGGAATTTTAGCAGAAATCGCTCCCCATATATTTTTGGTTTCCGGAGTTGTTTCATTAGGAGACATATTAATCTTGACATGCATTGGATATTCTGATAAGGGAAAAAAGGACTTGCATCTATTACTTGTATGATTGCACTGTCGTGAAAGCCACCTCAACACATGAAAAGAAAGAAACAACACCCACATTCCCCCTAGGCCCCAACCCACGCCAAAAAATAAAAATAAATAAATAAAAGAAAGGAAAAACAAGTATATGATGAGACGAAAGAATCCCTGCGTCCCTTATAATACCAGCAGCTGAACAATACTGCATAATTCATGTGACCAAAAACCATGTTTCCGAGAGGTCCGTTTTGAACCTCATTCATGCTAGTAGTGTTACATATATATGATTCCCCATTTCAAGCTTGCAGAAGGCCGTTTGGCCAAACTTGTGAGAGTTGCTCCTTTCACAAGTCCGCTACAAAGTTTGTCTCGATTAGATAATTACAAAATTTGTCATCAAACATGAAAGTCCAATTATATTTAAATATTGTTATCTTACCAGCATACATCATCAATAGAGAATTTCATTTGAAAATGCTCCTCAAAGAGAGAATGAAAGAGAGAATCCTATATTCAAGCTCATGCTCCTCGATTCCTCAATATATGACAAAATCACAGCCTTGCTCTGCACCTATATAGACAGATTTACAAGACTTAAGGGTCAGTGCCCTTGCCTCAATCTTTCCATTTCTCTACATTTCCTTTTTGCTCTTCCTTGAGGAGCTTAGTGGTATAGTTTCGCAAAGGTCCAGTAGGCATACTCAATGTCAAAAATCAACTTTATATATTTATGTGTTTTTCTTGAAACAATTAAATTGATATACATATCAGCTATGGTACTAGCAAAGGTAAAAGAACTATCTGGTACCATGTCACAGGTCATCATGATCATTGGGATTCATATTTCCACTTTCCAATTCAAGGTTGGCTTCTTTAGTTCTACAAAGAGCGTCTGATGGGATGTTAATGCCCGTGAAACCAACTATTACAGCAGCAGCTCCAATGTAATCCAAGAGATGAGGTGCATTTCCAGTCAACGAATCCACAATAGCTGCTAATGGTACCTGAATTGAAAGGCCCGCAGTTGCCACAGTGGTTGTTGTAAGGAGCACAGCTTTGGCCCATAAATAATCGCTCAGAACATTATCCAGTAAACCTAAAATGTAGAAGTTTAACACTTAGAGTTGAACAAGTCATACAAGAAATCTTTTAACATCATTAGAGAAGATCAGAAGAAATAATTAACAGAAAAGGAGAAAGGAAATAACAGCTGTAACTTTAGCAAAACAAGTATTTTGAGAAGCAGCCAAGTAATTTTATAGACCAATCCTCATTTGAGCCTTATGTTCACTACAACCATTATCAGTTCTTAGAAACCTGATGACTAGTTGCATCTTATATGTGACCTTGTACTATATTAGTTATTGTAGATTTCATGTGTGATGAAAGAAATGTTATCTCTTATAGCATTCAACAATGATAGTTACTAAAACATGACGCCTAAAATCTGAATGAAGGTTGCACTTTAAGCAAAATTGTGTCTGTTTAAGAAGATTGAATAATGACATGAAGGGTCTTAGTTAACTGTGTTAAAAGAGAATTTTTTTGTGTTATATACACATACATCTAACCTAAGGAGGATAATTCAAAGTTAAGTTATCTACACAGTCAAATACTTCGCGATTGACAATAGACTTAAAGGGTGTTTGGGTGAGCTCATAAGATCTTCAAAACATCTTATAAGATGTTTAAACGCTTATAAGATGTTAGAAAGTGTATGGTAAATTTTCTTAAAATGGAGCTTATAAGATCCTAACTTATTTTTAAGATTTTAACAAATTCCTTTAATTTTAATCATTTTAATTACAAAATTACTATCACTAACATCTTAGAAGTTCCAAAATTTTATTTTATATAAAAACCTCAATAACTTATTTTAAAAATAAGATTTAATATCTTCTAAACTCCAAAAATTTTTTTATAAGATGTAAGACTTATAAAATCTTTTAAATAAATTTAGTCAAACACCCTCTTAGTGTTAAGTATACTGTACAAAAGAATAAAGAGAGCAGACCAAAACTTCTTTTAGTTGAGTAGTCAAAATTCAAGGCATCCAGGTAAAAGGTAAAAGCAATGAAATAATAACAAACTGAGTAAGAGGGAATTGAAAAAGGCTAAAGTATACTGACAATTACATGTTAACATATTGGATACATGATTCTTAGTCTATAATCAGACAATGAATTATGTAGTTTTAAGCATAAAATGGGTGTTGACAACTAATTACATAGGTTCAAGCAAAAAGAATATTCACAGTGAACTAAATAGGTTTAAGCAAAAACAGCATAGAATTCTTTTCCAGGTTAATTACAATTTAAAATAGACGATTACAAAAAAGTCCTAGTCAAAGACCAACAGAAAAGGTAAACCATGCTAACAACAGCCATTAAGGAAAATGTTTAGACACATGCATCCAAAGGAAAGTGGAGGGGAAGGGCCTATTCATGAAGTAGCAAACAAAGGCATTCTTGTGATACCAAACTATTGGGCTGGGGCTTAACGGCCTTTATAACTGGTGATAAAACCATTAATTGTGTTTCTTCTTCACATCAAAAGATAAATGGAGAAAAAGACAAACTTGGCAAGTTGGTCTTTTGAAGAATGTGATAACATAAAAAGTACTACAAGAAATAGATGCATAGGCAGTTCATCAATCATGTAGGATTTCTGCTCTTTATAATATAACATCCATTGGATAAATAACTGCTTAACGCCGGGCTTAAGTGCAAAACAGGCACTGTACAATGATGTAAAGATTCAATTAAGGTGAAACCACACGCTGCAATTCTATAGATTCAAAAACAACCATGGCAGATAAACGAAGGTTTGGAGGACAAAGTCATAATAGAGTATAACCAAACAAGAATATAGATATAGCCAATTAAGAAAATAAAGAAAACTTCCAAAACGGTTCAGCAACAGCACAGATGTTAGAGACCAAGGCATGTAAACATGTTGAGTTTGTAGTAAATCAAGATTTTAATTTAAAAGCAGAAGCTTTTCTATCATACCTTTACCAACAATTAGACCAATTTCCTTCCTAGTAAGCTTGTGGATGGACTCGAGCTTCGCAAATTCTAGGATAAGGGTGACCGGAAGAAATATCAGGAAGTTGAACAAACCCAAGAATCCAAGAAATTGCGCCATACTGGCATGGCCTTGTACTTCATCATCTTCATCTGGTAATTTCTGGCGAATTAGGGTGATATATGCAGCATAAAATGCTGAAGATAGAAGAGCCAGGATATCTCCAAGAACAGGACTTGAGGCAACTACACTTGATCCTGCTCCTGAATCGCCCAGGCTGACAATTATTGTTCCTCCCATGCAAAGCAGAACACTAGTCAGCTTCAGCCAAGTAAACTTCTCCCCCAAAAATACTAGAGCAACCAAGAAGGTGAACAGACTGGAGGAACTGCTTAGGATGGTATTTGACTATACATCACGAAAGGAACATGATGTTATGTCACATGTGGAACAATTTTTATATGTTGCAGCTACAGAACAACAAATCAGATATTCTTACCGTTACTGTAGTATACTTGAGAGAAAGATTAAATGTGAGTTGTGCTAGAAACCAAATAGGGCATATCAACAGGCTGACTTTTGCAACTCTTCGACGTGTCCAACGCCCTTTTGCATCCAATCCTGTACTACTAACATCCAAAATAACTTCTCCTTCTAGATGATCAACATTCTCTTGTTGAGCAACCACATCTGGATTCGACCCATTAGCTTGAGCTCCAGCCTCATCGTCGTGAAGAAGAATCGCCTGCTCAAAAGCCCTTGAATCTTGAAAAGCAGTGTCCTCCCTCTTTCGCCAAAACCATAAGCTTCCATGCTTATCCTCCAGATAGCGCCCAATTTCAACTAAAGGAATATACACCACAAACAATGAATTGCAAATGTATGTCACAAGAAATGGCGAAACACCCTCATCTACAACTGATTGTACCACAAAACTGGCAGCAATCCATATTGTTGCAACTGCAAATATATAAACCAAACCTAAAACCCATCTCCAAACTTGACTTGTCATCAGTCCAATATCCAAACAGACTTAAGACCTCAAATTCTGCCAATGTACACCTCTCTCCTGGAACTCAAAATCTAAATTTAAAGAATTCTAATAGCAAAATAATCCCACGAGAAAAGCCTTTTCTTGACAAAATCTGAAAAGGAGAAAGAACAAAACGAACTCAGAACACATTTGGAAACAATTCAAACCATCCGTATTATGACTTCCCGGCGAAGAAACTGAAAACAGAGCAGACAGAATAAACCCAGAGACTCCAGAACAATATCGATAAATTTAAATCAAAACCCATCATATAATCCTAGAATTACAAACACTCACCAAATAAACACAACATTTCTTGAAAATTAATCGTAAACACGAATCACCGGTTGAGGGGGAAGCTTGAATTACAGAAAAATATGCAGTAAAAAAGTCAATGCAAAACAGCGAACCAGTTCGAAGTACGACGATTTGTTGGGGCGTGGAGTCTTCTGGCATGAGAAGGAAAAGTTTTAGGAAATTGCTCAATGAAATGTTGTTGCGGGTTTCTAGGACAATGATTTTTCCAGTTGCCCCGAATGAATTTCGGGTAAAAGCAGTGGGTTTTGGCTGATGTTTTGGAAAATTAATTTTGTTAAATCAATCTTTTTACTTCATTTGCTGTCAGGATTATTAAATTAAAGTGAAAATCATGATAGTATCTAAAATGTAGTTTTGGAAATGTTTGGTTATATTTACCGTAATAAAATTATTTTAAAAAAATATAATTAAATATATCATCATTCTCCTTTTAAAATATTAAAAAGTCATTCTCAGAAGTATCCTTCATAATCTTTATTATCTCCAAAAAAAATTTATTTTTCAATATATATATACATATATTATATATTATATAAATTTTATTATTATTCTAAAATAAAAAAATATGCAATTTACTGTAGTCTTAAAAATTCAGTAAAAAAATATTAATTTAACTGTTATAATAAAAAATATCTCATTGCAAAATATAAATAAACATACCAAAATTCTTAAAATAATTTTTAACTAATCTAAAAAACATAATAAAAGATTAATTATATTCTCCAATACAACTTCACATTTTTCAATATTATTTTCAATATTTATTTTTTCAAAAAAAATATTAAAATCATTAAAAAAAACATAACCAAATATTAAGATTTATTTTATTTTTTTATTGAAGCATTAATTTATAAAATTATAAATAACTGTTTACAATTCATATTAGAATGTAAAACCTCATGTTAATACGAAAATCTTCCACAAGTAGAATTAGAATTTAGTGATGAAAAAGTAAAAAGGACAAGCTAAGGGCGATCTTGGTATTGGGGCATAAATTTGACGCCATCCTTGTTTGACTTTGTATTAAGTGTTATATAACTATATCTATAATAATAATAATAATAATAATAATAATAATAATATAGTGTTTTAGTGCGTGAACATTGTTTTTTCAATTTTTTTTATTTGCGTGTAGAAACAATATCGTTTCCCGGTGTGGATGCTTGGTCGACTTCTGCTTTCAGCTCTTTTTCTTGTAAGCTGTTCTATCATTTTATGCTTT
>JACGDI010005218.1:478476-496923 GCA_014898725.1 Jacaranda copaia | reverse complement strand
CTCAAAAGATTTTCCAAACCATCAAAACCCTAGAATCTCACTTTTTTCTTTTTCTAATGGCGATTCACTCAGATTATGAAGAAGAAGCAGAAGCGAAGGAGTTGTTGCCGGCAACATCTGCATTTCTCATTCACTTTTTTCTTTTCTTAATGGCCATTCACTCAGACTATTAAGAAGAAGAAGACGAAGACGAGAAGGAGTACCATTTTGATTTTTCTTCGATTCATTTGGCGGAAAAGGCTATTCGACTAAAATTCGCGGCTGGAAGGTAAGGAGTTTTTGGATTTCATAGAAAAATTCTTTAATATTTTTCCTATGCTGTCAGGGAAGATTTTCTTTAATTATATAGTGTTTATGGTGGACATTATTGTTCTTAAAGTGCAAAGTTCGGTTCCATACTGATCTTGTTGTTGGAATTTTGAACAAGAAAGCTTGTTTTGGCTGGAGCTTGCTTTGGTGATAATATGCAACACCATTTAGATTTCATTGTATAATAGCTGTATAAGTTCGTCTGAGTTTGTACGGTTGCTAAAGAAAATTGTATGGTGAAAATGGCATATCAGTTTCTGTAAAGGAATGTGTGGCAGAGATTATATTTGATAAATCTGAAGAAGAAATAAGAAAGATGGTGTTATTGTTTAGGGCTTTCAACGGGCATTTTCCTCTCTTTCATTATTTTTTTCAAATTCTGCTGCATTCTTTGAAATTTGGTCATTTTTCTTTGAGTTTATATTATTTCAATTTTTTCTTGTATAATTTTTTTTAAATAGATTTCCTTGTTTTTGTTTGTTGTTATATATATTTTTTTCCTCTTCAAGTGGTGGTTAGGTTTTTCCCTCGAGGAAAAGAATTGAAAATTCTTATATTTGATGTGCCGTGTAGATAAAATGTGTTTCCATGTTTTTATGTTTCGGGATGGTGGTAGTCAACTGAGAGCAAAGCGCAAGAATATATACTAAGCTGTGAGTTTCCTACTTTGTTCTTGGACACTTTTCTGATTGTCACACAATTATATCTTGAATTTCATGTGAATATATGTGTTCCACTTACCGACCTTAATATGTTGATTTAGAGAAAAGAGTGGAGACTATATCCTTGTGGTTCCTATGCATTGTAAGATTTTATCCCTGTTCCATTTTTTGTTATTCTCGATATATTTGAATTAAGGGATTAAAGCTATATTTATGCTGAATGAATCTCCAGCAAAAAATCACCCATACCCATGGGTACCCAAAAAAATACTGGCAATGGGCCTCATTTTCTCTACCCAATAAAATGTGGGTAATTTTACTCACCATCTAATTACCCAATACGTATAGTCATGGGTAATGGGTCCACCATCTAGTACCCAATAAAAAATGGGTAATTTTACCCTCAGGTAAATTCACCCAATCCATTCTTACCCGCTCTTGGGTTACCTACGAGTGCCCATTTGCCAGGTCAGAATGATATGTTTGTTTGTCTTTAATGAGTTTGGTGAAAATTGATGTAATTGGCCTATAATTTTTATTTGATCTTGGATTAGAATTTGAGTTAGATGCAATTGTGCAAATTTAGGCTTTTATAGTGAAGAGAGCTTTTTATTGGGATCTTGTGTATTTGTATGATTGGACTTAAAAAAAGGAAAAAAGACATTGTTTACCATGATTCAACTTTGGTGCTAATAAAAAAACCTTGAATTTTTTTATTTGTTAATTTGACCTACACCTATAAGTGATTGTTCTATACGCATGTGTATGAGATTTTAACTCAGAATTGTGGCATTTGTAATGTATCTGATAATAAAAAAGATTTGGAGTTTGTAGTTAGCATATTACTATATTACATCTGCATTTCAATGAAGGTATCAATAAAGATCCAAACGGGAGATATCAACAGGTAGATCTCTAAACTATCCAAATTTGCGACTGCAATAATTCCTGTGAATCAGTTTGCTCACAGTTATGAGTTTTTGATTTCTTGATAGTGTTATCCTACTTACAACCACCGCCACTGGTATATATGTCTTCTGTAGTGTGTGTGTATAAATATTGCTTCTACTTAAAAAACTTGCTTTTGGTTGTTAAAAACTGACTTGTTTTGACCATTTTTGTTGCGATATCTAGAGGATTTTGAACTATTTAGAAATACTCATTTGCTTATAGGAGGGGTTTTCGCATCAAAGTTTTGATTTTTATGTGTTTTGTTTGAAGGAATCCCCCTATCTTGGATTTCAGGGTGTTCTTGACATTTGCTTGTGTTTGAGCCTACAATTTTAGTTCCTTCCCCCCTTTCTTTAGTAAATTAATATCTTAAAAGATCTAATGAAATTGATTTAACTGGAATGAGCTGCCGTTTCTTTTAGAACATTATTTCCTCCTAGTAAGTGTCTTGATGTATCTAAAGTGTGGAACCTCCAAAATAAATGATTGATGTATCTATATTATATAAAACCTTGCCTAAGGTGGTCTTCTTTATTCTATTATTTGGTTGACCATAAGTGGAACTTTGTAAGATAATGTATTTAGTGTATTAGTTCGGTTATTAGTAGGGTTAATCATGCATTTTCATTTTCTGCCTGGAGCTTTGCAATCATGAAGTAATGAAATACATGAAAGTTTCTTGTATACTATATAATTTAGTTATTACTCTTCAGCAATCTACCATCATTTGATTCAAAGCTCAGATAGTGCAGAGAAGGCCAAAGTGTGAGGGAGAGAAAAGTTAGAAATCGCTGCTGACATACCCAAAGATCTAAGATAGTTAAATTTTAAAATAAAAACGTTTTCATGGTTGGTGTGCAAAATTGTGAAAGTGGTTACTCTTGCTTGAACAAATTATAAATTGAAGGAAATGATTGCTTTCTGTAGTGATATAATCTTACCATTGATGTGCACACATATGGTGCAAAATTGCCAGATTATATTTAAAATGCACATATTTGATTTATGAATGAAGAACAAACTGAAAAATGTGATGATCTGCGTATGACAAAACCTTTCTTAAATTTTGTTCTGCATCCATTGGATTGTGTATGCTTGTTAACTCTTGAAATTCAAAATTTCCCTTCAAATTTTCATCTTTAAAAGCTTTTTATACCTCATGAATCTGCTTTCTAGGCATGAAAGATGTGAACGGTGATGGATGAAGCACTCAAAAGATACTTCAATTCTAATGATGCTTGCAGATATCTGAAGATCAGGTTATGTACTTAAGATATGCCCAATAATGGTCAATGATGGCTATTGTGGCAGAACTACTTAAAAGGCAAGATAGATGTGGATGAGGTGGGGATATTAAAGCTGGGCTTATTGAGAGAGCTGCTGATCATGCAAAGTTCAAGTAATGCACCAAATACATTTTCAACTGGGTCGGAAACACAAGATAAGTCCTCATCATCACAAAGCAGAAACATGACATATACAACTATGACTTTTAGTTTAATATGTGACTGAAGTAATTGAGTTCAACATAAAAGAAAAAGAAGCAAATTTCTTTTCTCTTCTATTCACCTAATTCAATTGTGTGGCTTTAATAATTGACTTGAGAATAAGAGTTCTCATTAGATTTTCTTTCTCAAATATCCTGTTGAGTTGTGTATAAACACCATCATTAAAGCTGTATAGAAAAGAAGGGGAAAAAATTATAGATAGTTGTTAGTTTCTAACAAAAAATTCCACACAGAAGAGATGAAATGTTAGGTTTGTATATGCTACCGCTCGTTTGGTCACTAAGTGTTAAGAGTTTCAAGGCATCATGGGAAAGTGCATTTGAGAGGCATAAGGCATGCTGAAAAAGCGTATTTGATGGATTTAGATTGCGACAGAGATGTTTTAGTGGTGAGGTTCCTGACCTTTCTTGATTCTGTGGAACTAGACTGTGAAAAAATGTATGTGGACAACCTTTTATATGAATTCATTTTTGTGAATTTTTTGTACAATATTGACTTGACTGGAATGCTGCCTTCGTCTTGCTGGAAATTACAGAATATATGGTCCATGGATAGAATATTTATTGCTACAAAATCTCTCTTGGTCTGATTGGAGTCGTTAATATGAAAACTTCACAAACTCACGTAGACATTTTGGAAATGCATCGATATATAGATAGCGACGCTAGCATTCTCTCTTCAAAATTTAATCATTTTCTTAAAATATTTGAGAGTGAATTAGATCATTAGCATCCTTCTCTTTTTATATTTTTATGATCATGGCCATGATTGTAATGGAGGACAAGTGTGTCGTGTATGGCTTAAACATGTAGCTATATGTATAATTTTTAGCTACAATGCTAGATTATACGTTTCCTTTTAATGATAATTTTATGTGTTTCTTATTCTCTAATTTTTCAAACTTACGAAAGGTTAATAAGATGAATTTTATAATTTTCTTATGAAATAATTCGAGCAGATTGTACATTCAAAAATAAACTCTGACGTGAAAAATTATTGTACTGTATTTTTCTTTGTATGTCTAAAATTCTAAAGCATACCAAAAACAACACTGATGCGCTTTTTTCTAGTATATATATGTAAGTATTATACACGTATTCATAATTCATTACAATTTAAATTTTAGAGGGTGTTTGACTAAATTTATTTAAAATAAGCTATTAAAATATTTAGATAAAATAAGATGCTAGTAATGACAAATTTGTAACTAAAACAGTTAGAATTAAATAAATTTGTTAAAATTTTGAAAATAATTTAGAATATCATTATTTTTTTCAAAAGAGTTTACAAAATCCTAATATGTTATTTCAGGATCTTATGCTTCTTCTTAAAAAAAATTATGAAACACTTTCTAACATTATAAGATGTTATTTGGAGTTTATAGCTTTTAGAAAGATCTTAAAAGCTTTTACATTTTATAAAATTTGTTTAAGTTAATAAGATGCTAGATCTTATTCTTAAAATAAATTATCAAAGAATGCGAATAAAATAAAATTTTGAAACTTATAAGATGTTAATCCTGATAATGTTGTAATTAAAATAATTAAATTTAAATGAGCTTGTTGAGATTTTGAAAATAGATTAAAATCTTTTTACTTTTTTTAAAAAAAAAATTCTAATATCTTGTTTTAGGATTTTATGAACTGTTTTTTAATAAAATTTATCAAAAATTTTCTAACATTTTATAAACTCTTAAACATTTTATAATATTTTTTAAAGAGCCTGTGAACACCCAGCCAAATACCCTCTTAATCATACAAACGAATATCTTAATGGCACATTAATATTTTGTTTGGTTGCTGAGTTCAGTAACTTCTTCTGAATAAAGACGTACCTTTGCGTGAGAAAACAAGACTACTAATTACACGATTCTTCCCATTGTTGCATTCATGTAAGATGAGTTGCTAAATGAGATGAGAAAAATAAACACGATGTTAGACCAATGTGTTCTTGTCAAACTGTTTCTTGTTTTTTTGTTAACCTTTTGAAAGAACATTTCATATGATATCCTATCTAATTCCACATGAAAGAATCGAGAGCTAGAAACAATTTATAAATTATTATTTAAATTTTTTTCATAGTTTATAAATTATTTTCCTTTATCATTCATGGTCCTTCTAGAACAAAACTTCTGACCCATACGAACTGTAACCTCCAAACTCCATTTAGGACCCGTTCACTTTTGATAATGGGCCTCGATGAAACCCATCATCCTTCAACATCGTTTGCTTACCTAGTCGGATAATTGCTCCAGCAGCCCGCAACTGTAGCTTGGTGAAGTTGGATAATACGTCCCAGCTTGTGACAAATTCATACTTGAAATTGGGCTGCAAGAGATGGCAGTTGCAATTACATTTTTGTCCTCATTTTGAACAAGAAATTACATCCGTAACCCTGTACTCAAATGTTTTCAACATTATACTGCGAGAACACTTTTTGTTTCCTCTTTTTTGTTTCTTTCTTCTTTGTTTCTCTTTTTTTACTAGATTGTGAAATTCTATGAAATTATTTTTAATTGTCTTGGAATAATATTTAAAACAAAGAATTTAAGTAATTAAATTGGAGAATACATAGCAAATAAAATTGATGTTTGGCATTCTTTTTTTAAAAAAATACTTTTAAAATACATTTATATTAAAAATAATTGAAATATATATATATATATGTATAATTGTAATTAAGGTAATGATATTGATAACAAAAAAAATGTACCCTAAATTTTATAAATTTCAAGATTTTATTTTTATGTGTAAAGATGTTGTGCTGGAGTGGAGGAAAATTATTTTTTTAATTAGGGGTATTATAGTCTTTTAAAATTCATCCCAATATTATCATTCATCAAAGAAAATATTCAATACAATTATCCACTTTTATCATTCATATCATCCCACAAAGTAAATATAATTTAAAAAATGCAAAATTATCCTAATCCCACCTTTCATTCCTCATTTCATCTCATTACCCCACATTCCATGTCACAAAGTAAACATGGCCTTACTTTATTAGAAGGAATAAGAAATTATTCATGAATTTTGGGATGAAATGAATGGTGAACCTAAAAAAAAAAGGGTAGATATCATGATTTCATAAAATTATTTAAATGATGCATTAATTGATTATGGTTATCACATGTGTATTTTCATATGTGGATTATTATATTCATAATATATATTTTATCAATATCCCTGTGCTTTAAAGACTCAAGCATATATATATATATATATATGTATTATATTATTGCTTCAAAATGAATCAGTAATAAATTTAACTTCTTTTTTTTTTTTGGTTGGGGAGAGGGAGGGGAGGGGGAATTGATCAAATTTTAAAGTTTTGTCAACCAAATTAATCATATTTATAAAAAAAAATATTGGATCTATCCAAGTAAATTTTACCTATTGATGAAGGTGGAAGCTATATTTTACTGAATTTAAGGTGAATCGACCCGTCTAGTCGAATGATCCAACTTCAAAGAAACTTGCACTAATATTTGTGATTACGAGCAAATGTCAGACTAGCCAAGGTGTTCTCGGCTATGGCACTCTGACGTTCAAGTCAGTTACAAATAAATGAGCAGTAGAGTAGGGGCTTTAGTGAATAATGACATACCTTGAAAGAAACTGGCAATAGGGTATTTATAGCATTTTTCAAGTGAGTGATAGGTCCAAGATGCCCTCAACATGTATGAAGGGCTCTTGTATTGGGATGGGGAGCTTTAGGTCACCTCTCATTTTTGTACTATTCTAGGTGGCTTCATTTTCAGCTTTCAGAGGCAAAATAGTACATTGGTGGTGCACCTCCTGTCACGGGTGGCAGTAGAGGCAACACTAGGATGACATACGCCATTAATGCTGAGGCATGTTGCCTGTCAAAGCATTAAATGCAATAGCAAAGGGATCCTCAGTGAGTTAGAATTCTTGGTCAATGAAAAGGTTGACCACAGAGTAACCTCTAACTACACCAGATAACAGCTCTCGTTGGGACCATCAACCAACTGAGTTTGACCTTTGCCAATAGTGCCCTGACCAAGGCAAGACTAACGTTACATAGTGAGGGGGCGATAAGTCAACAATAAGACTGGGCCTTCAAGATAAAATGGGCCTGGTCTAATACTCCACGTGTAATTGCAGGGTTGATGTCATTGAGCTGGCCTATTGGGTCATTCCATATCATGAGTCCCTCATAACTTTTGAATGTTGATATAGAGAATCGACAAGAATGATTGGGAAATAAAGTGAAGTAGGGACATTTAGTGTGTTCAACCAAGGTTTAGTGCATTCGACCAGGGTTTAGCGCATTTGTTTGAGGTTTGGTGCATTTAATACGTATGCTACATTGAGCCACATGAAGCACCAGATGATAGTTGCACTACGATTATCGTTGGTTAGGTTCCCATACTCGAGTGCCTATAAATAGGTACAGGTAAAATGCTTATTTTTTATTTTCACTGCTTTACATTTGGTTGAGTATATTTACAACACTTTCTACTCTTTGTCCAGTACTTTAGAGCTCATCGAGAACTTTTAAGTTTTACTTTTAGCTTATCTCAAGCGTAGTATTTCCTTCAATATGCTGGGTATGTATGATGATATGAGTAGCCAAGAGGGAGTGATAGTGAGGCGACTAGGTTAGATCAAATTCCACCTCTAGGGGAGGGTGGTAATGATAGTAGGTTGAGTAGTTATGTGAGCAACAGCTTGACCTCCAGTAGCTCGAGTGATGAATGCACTATTTTTGGAGGAGATGCTGGCCCTAATGAGGTGCCAGTATCCCATGGTCGACTTTTCACCCCGATCATTATAGTGAGATAACATAAAAAATTACTCCTATTGACCTTGCACGCATTATGGACCTATATCACGTTCCTGCTAAGTTTGGGTTAATTATTCTTGATCTTTGAGATATGATACATCGACCTCCCAGGGGTGTATTACTATGTTCAAGGAATCCTTTAGGTATGGCCTTAGGTTCTCTCTTGCTCCGATAATAGTCGATCTGCTAACGAGTATAAAGGTTTGCATAACTCAACTGTTACCCAAATTTTTCTCGACCATATATAGTTTTGTGGTCCTCATGCACATATTCAACCAACTAGCTACTTTCACCAACTTTTTCAATCTTTTTCATCTTTTCATATCCTAGAGTCGGGTAGCATCGAAGAGTTAGGATTTTATTACCTCATTGCTCGACCTCGTCGAAAGTTTTTGGTCACCCAGGCTTTCTCTTATGACCAAGAGTGGAAAAAGAACTTTTTGTATATTTGAAGGCTTGGGGGGTTCAATATCCCAAGGGAGTGATGGGTGGGTCACGTCAAAATGCTAGGTAACTCAACCCCAACTTGGCCACTCAACCCCAACTTGGCCAAATACCTTTGTTCGTGATCTAGTTGAGTTTGGGCAGATGGAGGCCTCGATCCTTATCAAGGAAAGGAGTTTGGTGTTAGCTGGCTTATCGCCATCCAAGCTAGACTTACCATCAGATGATGGACTAGGTAGAAAGCACTATTAACTTTATGTATTTATTTATTTACGTGTGTTTTTATGCTCAGTTCTAACCATGCTTGTTTTTCCATTACTTGCTGTGTTGGTAGATCATAGAGAGATTATGAATCATACAAGGCAAGAGGCTCTGGCTTGAGCACAAAGGACTAAGGAGTGCAGTTAAGCTACAACAGCTAGATAAGATGTCACTCTAGCCATGGCCCCGATCCCCCAACCTACTCAACCTTCTCTGAATATGTCACCCGCTTAACCTGTGGCGACAACAGGTAGCAGTCCCACTGGTCAGGGTAAAAGGTAAATGATCAAGTAGGGAAGGCCTACTTAGAAAAGAATTATGGTTGAGAAGGGTAAGGGAAAAGCTATGGCACCATCCGTCTTTGGGTTATAATTCATTTGGGCGTCGTGGGGACGACGTGTTGTTCCATCTACTAAAGTTGCCATCTCCTTAATTTGGGATGGAGCTAGCCTTGATCATACATAATTCACTATCTATGGTGTCAGCAGGGTAAACAGATGCTACCCCGCTAAAGGTGATGATGGTCAGGCTATTTGCATTTGACTAAAGAAAGTTTATAGATATGAGCAAAGAGACTGCGCTCAGGGCCTTAGCATACCACACGAATATGGTAAGTGTATGGTCATTCTTATGCTTCGTCGAATATCATTTGCTGGTTGAGTGTAATTTTACTCATGCAAAAATTTTATGTCTTTCAGGTGAGCCAGCTGGGCTACCATTTCTATAGGAGGTCAGAGCTGGTTCTGGCTAATTGAAAGCAGCTGCAGGAGGGGGAGGATGTGGAAATGTTAAAGGCGTAGCTTGAGTCTTCCCAGGATAAGGTTAGCAGCTGACAAAGGAGATTGAGGACCTCCGTAATCACTTGTGACTAAAGATAATCAGCTAGTGCTCACTATCACAAAGAAGAGAAAAATAGATGAGTTGTTACATCAAGTTAGGGTAGATGTGCAACGCAGTTATAACTTTGGTCAAACAGTGGGGTATAATTCAACTATCCATGATGCTCGAGCAGAATTCTATACAAAGCTCCCACTCATGCGAGGGGAAGCTGTGCAACAGTTTATGCTTTGCTCAATGTTTTAGGACGTGAACATTGTTTTCTCGTTCGATAACTCCTGAAACGCGTTCAATAAGGTGATGAAATAACTAGAGTGCTTAGGCTGTGCTTTTCGAGCAGAGGATAAAGATCGCATCAGCCCAATCTTAGACGAGTAGCTATGGATGTACCTAGAGCCTGATGAGGTGGTTGTCGAAAAGGGAGTTATAGGAAATGTTCCCGTCGAACCTCCGACTAAGGTACAAAGAAAGGAGGCCAAGATGGCAAAAAAACTGGCTGTGGTGGCAAAGGAGTTTAATTTCGTGAACGAGTTTGTCTTTGAGATTCACAACGGTATGCTTGACACCGCTTAATTTCTACTATTTTGCCCAAGTGATGCTCTGGTCGATGAGGCAGGACTATCCCAACCAACTCTAGCTACTGCTATGCTCAAGCAAGAGGTAAATAACCCTATGTTGGTTGCCATCCCCTCGAGCGATGAGCTTGATCAGGTGATAGAAGAGGGCACTTAAGGGGCTCTTACTGAAGGCGCTAGGTCGAGCACCCGCTAAAGTTTTGCTTTGTAATTTTTCTTCTTTTTTCTTTTTCTTTTTTTTTCTTTTTGTACTCAAATTTTAAATCTAATGAAGATTTGTTGTTGCTCTTCGATATGTTTTGTCATTTACTTTATTTTGGCACTTTTATTCTTGTCAAATGTGAAATGTTGATAAACATCAATTTGATCATAGATAACATAACTCCTATAATGAGAATCGTAGCTAATCTAGACCGTCGAATGCTAATTTTATGAAATTAATCCAAGATACTGGTCAATTTTTACTTTGTTACTAATGAACAAGGACTTGCAATTCACTTTAATGTGTGATCGATTTAGGGAAGTTAATCACATTGTGATGATGTTTTCCTCCATTATGGGTTTGAGTTATTTTCTTAGTCATTTAGATTAAAGCACTTGAATATTTTGGTTGATTTAAGGTCAACTTTGAATGTCATGGTGAAAAACCTCGATTCTACGATTTGAAGCTGCCACTTAGGTTGACTATAAACTTTTGGGTTGAAAAGCCTTGATTTGGTGCTTGCAGCCACTGCTTTGGTCGACTACAAATGTTGGGTTGAGAAGCCTTGATTTGGCGACTTGAATCCGCTACTTTGGTCGACTATAGGGTCAACTGTAAATGCTTTACCCAAGTTTCTAGATTATTGGGAAGGGTTTGTTGTAGTATTGCAAGTGAATAATAGCAGGGTTGCTAAGAACTTCATTCATATCAGATAATACAATGGCAGTTACAAAGTTTTTCATACATAAAATTTTTTCAAGTTTATGTCATCCCAAGGTCATGGGAGCTCATCGTTGTTGATGTCCACCAGTCAGTATATGTTGTGCTTTGATACCTTAACAACAGTAAAGGCACCATCCCATTTTAGGTCGAGCTTGCCAATGTTCTTAGATACTTCAACTTTCTTGAGAACAAGGTCCCCAACCTTAAAACTACGCAGTCGGACCCCTCTGTTGTAGTTCTTCACCATCTTTAATCTGTACTATTGCATGGTATTATAAACTTCTTTTCATAGCTTGTCGATGGTCTCCATGTCAAGTTTCCTTTTAGATGTGTTCATGATCGGATTAAAATGGATCACCTAAGTTGTATGTTGTATCAATTCAGAAGGAGTAAATGCTTTAGAACCATAGACCAACCTATAAGGGCTATGACCAGTGGCTGTACAAGAGGTAGTTCTGTACACCTATTAACACTCCAAGGAGGTCGTTTACCCAACTCGATCCAGCCCTTTTGAATTTGGCTTTGAGATGATCTAAACTGTCCTGTTCATTACTTCTGTCTAGTTATTAGCCTGTGGGTTCCCAACTAAAGTGAAGTGTTGGTGGATCTCTAGAGCTTTGCACCAATTTCTTATGTTTCTACTCTAAAATTATGTTCTATTATCCAAAATGAGGACCTTGGGAAGACCAAAATGATAAATAATGTTCTTCCAAATAAAGCTTTTGATTGCCGCATCAGTTATTTTTGGGATTGCTTCTGCCTTTACCCATTTGGTGAAGTACTCAACTGCAATAATGATAAATTTTCTTTAGCCTGATGTCTTTGGAAAAGACCCCACTATGTCGATTCCCCATTGGTCGAATGGTCATGCAACTTGGACATTTACCATCGACATAGCGGGCTGATGTGATAAGTTTGAATGAACTTGGCAGGATAGGCATCTTTTAGCAAAGTCAACTGTGTCCTTCAACAGTGTTAGCTAGAAGTATCTGTATATAATATTCTTATAAGCTAGGGATCGTCCTCTTGAGTGATTTTCACAAATGCCTGTGTGGATAGCTTGTAAGACCTTGCAAGCTTGGTCTAGATCCAAGCACCTTATAGGTGGTCTAGAGATCGACCTCTTGTACAGTTGACCAGGCTTGTCGAGGGAAAATTTAGCTGCTTGTCTTTTGAGTCTGCGTACCTCATTTTTATCTTTAAAGACTATCCCCTGGCTTAAGTTGAGCTTTATGGCATCCTACTAAGAAGGAGTGGCTCTTTCGATGTGCCTTATAAGATTTTGGTCGAGAGCATCTATGGTTGGCTTGCTTACGACTAGAAATGTCATTGTTCTATCTCTAGTCTCTCTTATGGAGCTAGCAAATCTGAATAGGGCATCGACACACTTGTCTTCCATTTAGGGTACCTGGCTAATGTGAACTTTTTGAAGGACTACTATAACTTTTTTACTTCAACTAAGTACTGGCTTATTGTGGAGTCTTTGGCCTCAAAGTTCTCCTCGACCTGTTCTGTGATGAGCTAGGAATTCATGATTGCCACTAGTTGTTCGACCCTACGATTTGTTGCCATCCTTATTCCCACAATGAGGGCTTTAAATTCCTTCTCTTGAAGTGGTTGCTGACCCGTCGATGTGTAAAGTTCACATAAGAGGGGTGTCACCATCTAATTGGAGAGGTCAACTTGCCCGATGATGAAATCGGCTAGAACCTATGCTTTTTTAACCGTTTGGGGTTGAAATATGATATCAAATTCTCCCAATCGATGACCCACTTGGTCAATCTTCCTAACGTGTCTAGTTTTGAAAGTACCTATTTCAATGAATGGTTAGTCACCACTATGATGGCGTGGGATTAGAAGTATGGTCGCAGTTTTTGAGCTGCGATGACCAAAGCAAGAGCAAACTTCTCAATCTCTAGATAGTTGTGTTCTGGGCCTTATAACGCCTTGCTGCAGTAATAGATTGGTCAATGACGTCCGTCCCTAGTTGAGACCTAAATTGAACTGATTGAGGCCTCAAAAACAACTAAGAAGAGGTGCAGAACTTCTTCTAGTTTTGATTTGGCAAGCATAGGCAGCAAAGACAATTGCTTTAGTTTAACTAGAGCTTAGTCATACTGTTCAGACCATTGTAAACCCAATTTCTTCACATTCCTAAGTATCTTGAAGAAAGGTAAGTTCTTGTCGGCTAACTGAGCAATGAACCCGCCAAGTGCTATAATCCTCTTGACCATACACTGCACGTCTCGGATGTTCGAGGTGGAGCGATATCTAATACTGCCTGAATTTTCTATGGGTTTACTTCGTTGCCCCTTTAACTGACTATGTAACCTAAGAACTTGCCTCCTCGAACCCCAAAGGTACACTTGTTAGGGTTTAACTTCATGCTAAATGCCCACAATATGGAAAATATGTGGTTGAGGTTGAGTAGATGATCTTTGGCCTACTCTATTTTGACGATCATGTTATCGACATAAACCTCCATGGACTTGCCAATTTCATTCTTGAACATAAAGTTGACCAATCTCAAGTAAGCTGCCCTTGTGTTCTTGAGCCCGAAAGCATGACCAGAAAACAGTGCACCCCATTTAGAACGATGAAAGAGGTTTTATCCTTGTATTCTAGTATCATGAATATTTAATAATACTCTTGAAAGGCAATCATCATGCTCAACAATTTACATCTAGCAGTAGAATCAACTAGCAAATCTATACGAGGCAGAGGGTAAGGATCTTTAGGAAAAGCTTTATTCAAATTAGTAAAATCGTTACACATACACCATTTTCCCTCATCTTGGGATGAGTACAACATTACAAAACTAAGAAAGGTATTAAATTTCTATAATATATCTTGCATCTAAGAGTTTGTTGACCTCCTCCTCAATGATTTGACACCTCTCTGCATTGAAAGTTTTCATCTTTTTCTTAACTAGTTTGTATGAGGGGTCTACATTGAGATAGTGGATGATGATACTAGGGTCAATTCCTTGAAGGTCAGATGCCTTCCAAGCGAATACATCAATGTTCCTATGTAGGAAATCAACCATATGACACTTCATGCAGTGGCCCATATCTCTTCCGACCTTAGTGGTCTTGTTGGGATTTCCAAGCTCTAGCTCAATTATTTTGAATTCCATTACGGGTATGGGTGTTTATTCGGTTAAAACCGACCAAACCAAACGGTTCGGTCAGTTAACCAAAAATTTTGATTTTTGAGAAATCAAACCGAACTAGTTTTAATCAAAATCAAACTAATTTTTTTGATTTTTTCAATTTTGATTTTTTCAGTTTCGATTAAAATCAAAACCAAAATTAAAAAAAAAAACCTTATTTTTTGTTAAAAAAAGTGTTATAAAAGTTTGTTTAATTAAAAGTTTGAATTGGGTTACTTATTCTTTTAGTACCAAAAATTTTATTTGATAAAAGTATATTAATAAAAATATTTATTTTTAGGTGAAAATATTGATTTTAATTAATTTTTTTTCTATATTGAACATATTTGTTTTTATAAAATTATAATTTATCTATTTTAAACAAATACATTTAAAATATTATAAATTTAAGAAGATAAATAAATATTTTAATTATTTTATGTTATAAAAATTTTAGTATATACATTGAGTGTGCTAAAATTGCTAGCTCATAATCACTAAAGCATATGCACGTGATTTTTGCATATTCAAACCTTAATTGCTAAGGTCGAATAGCGAATTAAATCTTAAACTTAATCTTAACTGCATATTCAAAATTTTGTGAAAAGTGCAATTATAATCTTATTAACTCATTATTTCTAAAGGATAATTTTGAAATATTGATAAAATTTGTATCCAAACTATCATTTTTATTTTAAATCCTCCAATTTATCTTTCAAACTATATTATAAATTTTTGTTGTTGAAATAATTAAAAAAACAAATTATGTAAATAAACAAAATAATTTCTATTTTAGATATAAAACGGTCTTTGTTTTTATAATAATATATATAAAATTTTTATTAATCACCAGATGCAATATACTACTAGTACTACCACATGAATAGCCAAATAGGATTCAAACCCTTATCCCTTAGTTTGCAATTTAAGTTTAAATTTCAATTTTACTCATCAATATACCCTATAATCTATAAGTTCAATTAATTATAAGTTCTTTTAATATAGCATTTTTTACCATTTAAATCATAGTCATCTATTTTTTATATGTAATAAGTATTAGTTTGTATAATAAAAAAATTATGCAATTGTACCATTTGAGTTTAGAAAAAATATCATTTTTTCCCTCTTTGTATCATAACTATTCATGTTTTTATATGTCATATATTAATATATATTATTGATAAAGCATAGGATTTTTAATAACTATTTTGATATATTATTTACTTCTTTTCTTCTCAATTATTTCACCTTATCAAAAATTTCCTTTTATTTTTCTCAAAAATTTAAAAATACATTAACATTTAAATTATTTGAAAATTTATATTTATTTATCTTAGACTTAAAAATTTAATAAAAAAATATGAAATAAAACCAAAACTAGTAGTAATTGAATAATAAAATTTTATATATAAAAAATAGTTTCGGTTTTTTTGATTTGGTTAACCAAATCGAACCAATTTTTTCGATTTTTCAGTTTTGTTACACCCCAAATTTTTTGTTTAAAAGAGATAATAATTAGGAAGATGGAATAATATGATATTTGAAATTAGGCTTCACATAAATAAAATTTAAGTTGGGAAGTTAATGAAATTATGAAAACTAGGAGGACTGAAATTTAAATTAGTTAGACTTAACTGTCAAAAATTTAAAAGCTTTGGGCGCTAAAATATAATAAATAGAAGTTTGGGGGCCGAAATGAGAGGTGTGAGCTTAAATGTAAGGCAATTAAAAGTTTTGAGAAGTAAATATAAGCGGTGGAAAGTTCATGGTGGCTGGTGCAAATAAGGAAAAGCTTGGTCTATTTATAGGTAAGGACACAACTTTATCTAATTCTCACCTTCACACCCTCACCCTTCGACTCTCGTTTTAGCTTCGATAATGCTCAAAATTGCAACCTGAGCATACCATCGTGTTCCTTACCTTACGAAGGACTTAACCATACCAAAATTTATCAAAAACAATTGAACAACAGAGAAGAAAATTTGGCTAGTGGAGGAAGGTGGTCGGCGGATGTGGGTTAGCTAAAATACCGATGGAAGCTCAAAATTTTTAGCTGGTGATATGGGATAACTCAGTAGGCCCAACAAGCCCAATATAAAATGAGATAGCCCAAGAGGCCCAACTGTATATTTGTTTGGCCGACCAATATCGACCTCACTTGGCAGGGTCCGCAGTCGACTCGTATCCACCTCAGGTCCACTCTAGAAGTTCGATCATTCAAGTCTGGTCAATATGTATCGACCTCAAAATCCACTCCGATGTTGACTCAGAACCCTGCTGTGTTTATCAGTTTGACAGACTGCATGCCCCCGCATTAATGACATGTGATGGCCGGTACAACCACTGCCACCTACTCTGACAACCTTGCCAACAACTTTTGCAGAGACACACCTCTACTGGCATTGATTATCTGGAAAAACAGAAGATTTAGCCACCTGGCACAGTACCGAGATCTGGACATGGAATGACCCCCAACCTTCTGGCAAAGACAAAGGCTAGTACACCTAATGAGGGTACTTGAGTCAAATCAAGCCTACAAAAAGCTATAAATACTCTAGGCCCAACCACACTCAAGGTAAAGCCATATACACTACAAGCTTTACATTTACTATACTATGTTCGATCTCTCCATCTCAACTAGAACTAACTTGAGTGTCAGAGTGCCTTAGTCGGGTGCTCCTTGGCTAGTTTAACGTGTGTTGTGGTTGCAAATCTCAAGCCCAAAGTTATATACAATTCTGAGTACTCGACCTTCCTGGTCGAATCACCAGTAGCACAACCCTCATTTTATCTATATGCAGCTTTTAGCAGCAACATTTGGTGCGGTTTGTGGGAAATTTTGAGATTACAGTGAGAAAATGATAAACACACGCAGAGTAGCATCTAGAAGGGAAGAGAACCGAAGATCCACTTCTCTGCCTCTCCCTAACCCCTAGCAAAATACAAATGCTTTAGGCACCAGGGCCCCCTAGGAGCAGCTAGTGATGCTCATCATGTCCCAGTTGATGCAACTGATAAGTGAGCAGATCTCCGCTCAGATATTAGTCCAGTTATCTGCCGCTCTAAACAGGCACACCATAGTGCCCACTCTCATCGCCAGTGCAACTCCGCAACCACCCCCACATAAAAATAGGCCCTCGAAAAATAGTCTCTCTCGCCCAGAGGCCAGGCAGCCACTTGTCATGGGCAAAGTTAATCCCATACTCCTGCTGGTACAAAAGAGGTGTCCAGAAGTGCGTGAGAAAATAGTAAACTCGATGGATCATGCCATACCTAATCGAGCCATGCAGTGCGATAAGGTCAAACGCTCCAGGCGTGACTACTGCAAAGAGAAAAGAGAATCTACAGATTTGGTGCATTGGCCTAGTTGAGCCCCACAGTGCAATAGGGCCCAGCGTCTTAGATTGGGTTTTGATCGAAAAGCCACCCAGGCAGATCGAGACGAGTGGGAGGAAGTATCCCACCAAGTCCAGCAGTTGAACAGACGTCTAGATGAGATCTCAAGGAGAAATACCGACAGGGCACCAAACTTGGACGTTCCTTAATGGTCTCATTCAGAAATAGGGTCGCCATTTGTTTAGAAAATTATTGAGGAGCGCATCACAGTAGATGCTAAAATTCCAACCGATCTCCCGAGGTATGATGGCTCCACCAACCCCAATGAGCATCTCATGCAATTTGAGCACATGATGTAGCTGTATGGTCACAATAAATTCATCCATGCCAAGATGCTGGTGACCACCTTCTAGGGCATCGCACTGGATTGGTTCGTGAAGTTGGAATCGTCAATAATTTACTTCTACGACCAGCTATGCGATAAATTCTTGCACCAGTTTACTAGCAGGAGAAAGACCAAGCTCCCCCATACCCACCTCCATACCATCAAGTAGAACGAGGGGGAATCCCTCAAAGATTTTTTTATCAGATTTAATACGAAGGTCCTGAAGATTGATAATTCTAGGATTGAGTTCTTGATCGACGTGTTGTCCTTGGGGCTCAGGCATAAAAAAATACT
>JACGDI010005218.1:465793-475957 GCA_014898725.1 Jacaranda copaia | reverse complement strand
ACCAAAATCTAAACATGGAATGACCCCCAACCCCCTAACAAAGACAAAGGTCAGTACACCTGATGAGGGTACTTGAGTCAAATATCGCCTATGGAAAGCTATAAATACTCCAGGCCCAACCACGCTTAAGATAATACCACATACACTACAAGCATTACATTTACTATACTCTGTTCGATCTCCCCATCTTGACCAGAACTAACTTAAGTGTCGGAGTACCTTAGCTGGGGGCACATCGACTAGTTTAATGTGTATTGTGATTACAAATTTCAAGCCCAAAGCTACATACAATCCTGAGTATTGACCTCCTGGTCGAATCACCAGTAGCACAACCCTTATTTTATCTATACATAGTTTTTATCGGCATCAGTTAGGTTGTGTAGAGTTCATCTCAAGGAGATTTTGATACCTTTGGTTCAAAGATTAAATGCCGAATAAAGGAGAATTTCAAAGAAAAAGGCACAGCAATAAGCGGCGGCGCTGTGGTGGTTTTAAGATGAATTAACTGGCGATGAGGTAGTGAAAGTGAAAATTGACCTAGGGGTTTGGATAGGCGTAGCGAGGTATAGCCCCTGGTGGTGGCAGATAAACTCTAGCGATGGTCAATGGAGGTCAATGGGAATAATCTTTAGCTCTTCATCCTGAATATGTCTGGGCCAAAATTGAGCCTTGAATCAAACTAGATTTAGTTTAATTGGGTAAATTTCAATTTTATCAAAAAATTTACCTTGAATTGGGTTGAGTTAACTTGAGCTTGAGATTTGAATATTGACCTAAATAGCATGAATGTAATTTTTGTATGATTAAACCTCCAATTGTAGACTCCAACTGAGTTCTATTTGGAATGAACTTCAATAAAATAAAATAGATTAAATAGATGTTATTGAGGAAGATTAGAAGTGATATGCCAACTCTATGACTTAATTATGAGTGTTAAGTGATTTATCATACTAATACTAGAAGCTATAATGAAGTTATATATATAGATAAAAGTAACCCATCCTTGGGAGTCAACCACATGAATGACCTACATAGACTTTTTAGGAACAACAACATGTGACAACTTAACGAGTAATGTGATAATGCTAGAATCAAGTTCTAACACCTTGTTTAATGAATTAAGTGATCGAGACGCGGATATTAAAGAAAGTTAAGAGGACGACATCTAACAAGAACAATTAGGTGAGCTTACATTAGCTTTTATTGTTGGGAAAAGAACATGATTAGTTGTTAGTATATCACTATTACCTGATTTTGTTGGTGTTGATATCAATCGTTATTGCTGTTATTCTATATTACTCATAAACTCTTAGCTATTATGATAATCTTAATTTTACCTCATGCTTCTTCCTCAGTGGTTATTGACCTCTGCTCACATGAGTTTCATTCATGTCCCAGATTATTGAATTTTGCATATGTGCACAAGTTTTGAGTCAATAACTACTTGTGAAAATAGTACTCCACATTGCCCCTTCTTATCGAGCACTTCTTGTTGATTTTGTTCGATGTTGCTTTATCTGAAATTGATAACTGTGTTGAGAAAGTTGAAAAGTGATTTTGAAATATTTGTTATAGTGCCATGTCTCCTTGGAAACCAGCATTATGCTAAATTTGTTTGTAATGATGTTAACATGGCATTTTGATTTATGCTATGAATTGTTGTTGGATATATTTTATGTTATCAGTGAATATGACTAATACCCTTGTGGGTGGGCCCTGGGATTGGTACCGAAAGATGATTGGGGGGTACGGACTGATGGTAGTTGGTCTCCGGCCAATACCCTATTACAGTTATCCTATCTCCTAGCTGATTGGATGTGACTATCTATGAGCGGGATAAGGTATATAGCTAGCTATGCCATATGTATTTGTATTTTTGAGCCGATCACTTGAGTTGGAGGAATAATGGTTTCTATATTTTTGAAAATGGAGAGACAAGGTAGGAGAACTACCAACAGCATGTTTTGTAAAAATATTCTGAATCTCATCTTTAGTGTGATTTAATCTTATTTTGTGTGCCTTGTCGATATTCTCTATTCAATTTCATGCCGTTGCTATCGTATTTCCTATTGGTTCTGGAAGTTGTGATCACGCTACTCTGAAATCTTATGTAATATGTTCACTAAAATGAGTCTTATTGTCAGTGCCTGCGATCCATTATTCTACATTAAATTACTGATTTAGTTGGTGGTTACTCTATATAACTGTACAACCTGTATTGTTTTACAGCTCACTAAGTCATTTGGACTTATTGTTTATCTTGTTCATTTTGCTCTCTTTCCATATAAGATTACGCGAGCCTCATAGGGTTAGGTAACTTGTACATGTTATATGTAATTTAGCTATTGTAGCTAGATAGTGCTGAAGCGCTAAAACCCTTTTTATGATATAGTATGCCTTGGAGGCATTATTTTGTATGTGATATTGCTGTACAGGTTTGACTACTAGTGATCAATGTGAAGTTTAGAACTTTTCCTTTCATTATAATGTCTTCTTTCATATACTCTCTTTGAGGAATGATTGTTCAGTTATTAGCACCCTAACTAGGGGCCCCCACCTCTAGGGAGGAGCGTTACAGGTTCGATTTCAATTAATCGAATAAAAAAACTAAAAAAATCAAAAATTGAATTTTTTTGAAATGAAAAACTGAAAATTAAATCGAACCTAGTTCGATTCGGTTCGATTTTTTTGGTTTTTGATCGATTCAATTGATTTTGATTTTTTTGAACACCCCTACTTATGGGCTCAACCCTAGTGTCTTCCAACTTTCTTTTCTTGCATGCTTGTCTCTCTTTGAGTTTTGTTACAAGGACATCCCCTAAGTTCTTTCGTTGTGGTTGGTTTTTTGCATACTAGACTTGATCAAAATTATATAATAGCGTCATGCCTCCTTAATATTGCATAGGAGCTCGCCAGTGCTAGCTGGGGTTGAAAATTTAACCTTCATGTTGTAGGTCAAGATGATGGCTCGAAAGTCATTCAGTGTTGGTCGCCCAATAATAACATTATAAATGGGGTGTCGACGACCAAATAGTTGATCATGAGGGTTCTTCTACAGAGGGCTTCCCTAAATGATGTGGACAAGTTGATGAAACCCTTCAGGATGATTTTCAACCCTCCAAAACTAACCAGGGGTGTGCGAATAGTCTCAAATTTTAACTTTCCCAAATTTATCCTCTTTAAGGTCAATAAGAAAATAATATTGGTAGAACTACCATTGTCAACTAGGACTTTCTTTACTTCAAAATTGGTGATTTCAATATATACCACCATGGGGCAGTCAATTTTGTGATAGATTCCTTTGTTTTCAATGTGGGCGATGTTGACATCCGTGAAGAAAATTAGCTCTACACTAGTGAAAAATTGGTAAATAGTTTCAACTGGAGTGGACTTGGTCGATTCCAGCCCCTGCTAGGTCTGTCTCCTCATAGATTTTGAGTCCTCCCCAATTGGGTCTCTTACAATCATGTCGATAACTCATCGAATGGGTAGGCATGGGTCTTGGGTAGGTTTCTTCCCTTTATATTCTCTTCTTGGGCTAACCGACCTTTCTGTACAAGGAGTTTGGTCGATCTTGCCCGATTCTAGTTGGACACTTTTGTCCGTACACTTTTTCAAATGGCCTTACCGAATTAGTCTCTCAATTTCATCATGTAAATTAAAACAGTCTTCAATATTATGGTCTCTTTGTTTATGGAAATGGCAATATTTTTCAACTTCCTCGTGGCCTCAATTTCAGTCAGCTTCCTAGGCTTTTTGAAGAGGTTGTCATGTTGGATCATAAACGATACTTCCTTCCTTGGGAGATTGAGCAAGATATAATCATGGAAGCGTTTGATGGGAGATCAATGACCCTCCCTCTGCTGTCAGTCATTTTTCTCTTTATTTTTCTTCTTGTCGGTCTTAGGATTGCCAAATTTAAGTTTGTTCATTTTTTCCTGTGTCATGTATGTACCAAGACATTAGCATATTCCTTATGTCTAAGACCCAAGAAAAGCACATCAATCAAAAACTCGATCCTCTAGTTGTCAATTTTCAACACCTTAATGTTAAATCTGGTGTAGAAATCATGAAAAGACTCTCTCTTATTTCATTTCACTATGTAGAGGCGGGTGTGAGAGAGCTTTACCTTTCTTCGACTAGCAAATTGGTGAAGGAATTTGTCATACAGCTAGTCGTATGAATAAATCAATGCTCGCTCAAGCTTAACAAACTAGTCGAGTGTAATGTCCTAGAAGGTGGTGACTAGCATCTTTGCATATATGTACTCATTGTGGCCATGCAACTGCATCATGTGCTCAAATTGCATCAAATGCTCATTTAGGTCCGACAAGCCATCATACCGCTAGAGTCCAATCAAAACTTGGGCATTAATGGCAATGCATTCGTCGATTGTCTCCTAGACAAATAGATACATTCTTTCCCGATGAAACCTCTATAGACCATCGGGGTTGGGGATCCTCTCAATATTTCTCCTCCAAATCTCCTTAAGACGCTTGTTCAACTACTGAACTTGTTGGGACACTTTCTCCCACTCTTGTCAATTTGCTTGGGTCATGTTCCCATTTACCTGGGATCTTATGTGCTCAACCCTATCACATTGCTAGGCTCGAATGGGCCAAGCACAAGATCCATTGAATCGGAAATTTTCTCTCATTGGTCTGGCCTGGAACCTTTGGCCCTATTACGTTGCAGGACTCAAATAGACTGGGTGTAATGATCAACAGAATCAGTAATTTTCTCCTGGGGTCAGGTCGAGCCCCCTCTCTGGGAAGGCATTTGGGGCTGACCTCATATCTCACCGATGATCGCCTAGATTATGGTCAATGGAGGCTATATCTAGGTAATCTCTCCTCAGGAGACAGGGGCTGCGATGTTGCACTGGTTGCTGGAGCTAGCGGGGCTGCATGTCGATTTAAGGCGGTGGATAGCTAAGTAGAGATTTGAGCGAAGATTTGTTCACTAATCAATTGCAATAGCTGGGGCATGGTCAGAGTGACCACCTGCACTGATGGGACACTAGGTCCCGAGGTATTCAATTCTTGATGTGGTCGAGGAAAAAGAGATGCGATTCTTCTATTCTCTTCTATTTTTGAAGTGGCTCACCTGGTGTTTACCATTTTTTGATCACATTCTCAATCTTCTCATAGACAACGCCAAATAATGAGGGTGACAACTGTATTTACGGAATTGGGTTGGTTTTTAAGGTGAATCAACCTACCTGGTCAAATGATCCAACTCCAAAGAAACTTGGACTGAGATCTGCAATCATGAGCAAACATTAGACTAGTTAAGGTGCCCTCGATTATAGTGCTCCGACATTTAAGTTAGTTACAGAGACGACTAGATAAAATGAGCAACAAAGTAAGGGCTTTAGTGAAGAATGACATACCTTGGAAGAAGTTAGCAATGGGGCATTTATAGCCTTTTCTAGGTGAGTGATACATCCAAGATGCCCTCAACATGTATGAAGGGCTCTTATATTGGGATGAGGAGCTTTAGGTCATCTCCCATTAGTGTACTATTCTAGATGGCTTTATCTCTAGTTTTCAGGGGCAGAATAGTACACTGGTGGTGCACTTTTTGTCAGGGTGGTAGTAGAGATGGTATTAGGGTGGCATGCACTATTAATGTGGAGGTATGCTACTTATCAAAGCATTAAATGCAGCAACGAATGGATCCTATAGTGAATCAAAATTTCTGGTCGACAAGAGGGTCAACCACAGAGTAACCTCCAATTGCACGAGAGAGCAGCTCTTGTTGGGACAATCGACCAATTGAATTGACCTCTGCCCATAACGCCCTGACTAGGGCGAGACTAACGTTGCACAATAAAGAGTCGGTCAAGTCGACGACAAGAGTGGGCCTTCAGGACAAAATGGGCCTGGTCCCATACTCCACGTGTAATTGCAGCGTTGATGTCATTTGACTGAATCTATTAGGTTATCTCATATCACCTATAATGTACTGAAATAATCTAATTAAACTTTGTTTCACCATCCACGATAACAATTACTTTTTAGTTATTTAATTAAACTAAAATTTTATATCTACATAGCTTTGTCTATTGATAATTATTCACTAATATAAAGTTTATTTAATTATCAGAATTGTAGAGAGCTTATTTCTATATTTAAATTTAAAAAATCAAATAATGATGTACTGAGTGGGTACTTCGTGTAATTTATTTTAGGGTTGTTTGAGCAATATAGACATTTTATTTTTGTTAGCAATTAGTAATTGGAATTGGATCGCCCCAGGATGAAAATTGTTATATCGGATCAATCTTATAATAGCAAACTTTAATTATTCAATATATATCATTAGGTTAAATAAAATAATCTACTAGATTTAATAACCCAAAAAAAACAAGGCCTCGAGTATATTTACGTAAGTATAAAAAGCAACCGGCCAATTTAGAAAATTCGCAACAGCCATTTACCAATTTGTAATGGGGCTGGTTGGCCCATTATATCTTGGTTCTTATGTCGTGGTGGATACCAAATTAGCCCATTTAAGCCCAAATTTGTATTATCGTCAATAAATAAAAAGAAAAAAAAGACATGCATTAACGTAAGTGAAAATAGTAAGTACTACTTTGAGCCCGTGCGTTGTATCGAATAATAATTTAAAATTTAAAATTTTATTATATTTAATATTAGTTATAATTAAATATTTATATTTTTTATAAATCATACAAATATTATAAATATTAAATAAAAATACAAATTTAAAAAACATAACAAAAGTTTTATTGCAAAGAATTTAATAGTTGAAATAAGTAATATGTAACAACATTTCATTTGATAGAGACTTAATTAATTGTTCTTGGAGTTACACCATTCATTACATAACTTCAAATTTTACCTACACAAAAGAAATATCTTAAAGGAAAAAAATATTTAGAATAATGGAATAAAATCTTCAATATTAATAATTCAAATATATTATGTAAATATTAAAAACATAAAACTTACATCATATGTCTTTTATCCATCAATGTCAACATTCAAAGCTAATATTGCATTTTTATACAAAATTTAAAGTTAATAAGAATTTTATGTATTGAATATAATATTATTGCTTGAGTAATAATTTAAAATTTAAAATTTTATTATATTCAATATTAGTTATAATTACATGCTATGAATTTTATAAATTATACAAATATTAATTATAACTGAAATTTTGATAATACTTAATTTAATCATAGAAAAAAAAATCTATAGTCCACTGATAAAATATCGAACCAACAAAATAATAAAAATAAAAGAAACCATGAAATTCATAAGATGAAAAGAGTGAAGAAAATCGACAAATGCAAAAAAAAAAAAATTTAGTAGAAAAAAATTATTAATTTACCACAAAATCAAGACACCAAATTTCTTTTACAAATTCACCTGGTTCATAAACATAAAAATTATAATATTAGAAAATCATATTTAAATTACAAAACACATACATATTTTTAAAAAATTAAAGTCTAACTCACCAAACTTATGATCCTATAGAGATAAAGAAAAAAGAAAGACAATAATTTTATATCTTTAAATATTTAGTGAATTGCATATTTTAGTTATTTAGTATGAATTATTTGTGGGGATTTATGTGCTTAGATAAAGGAATTTAACATAATTAAGGTATCAAATTATGGAATAAGATATTTGTTAGAAAATATTAAATTAAGATTAGTGATTAAAGTATCAAATAGTGAAATAAAACATATTTTACTATATATATGCATGGATTAGTGATGTCTACAAAGAAACTTTCAAATCATAGTAATCATTTTTATCCAGTAATATGATTTGATATTATTGATATTCTTATTTTGAACTAATTTGATATTGTTACAAAGAAATTAACAATAAAAATATTTATTATATTTTATATTAATATTCCTAGTGAATAATAAAAATATTTATTATGTGAAATACTACCTTTGATATTTGTGATTTTTACAAAGAAAGTTCTAGATCTTAATGATTAAAATATCAAATTATGAAATAAAACATAATTTGCTTTATATATACAAATATATATATATAGAGAGAGAGAGAGAGATACAAAAGTTAATATGCATTGAAGATCACACACACACATATATATATGGATATATTGAGTACTTGCCAACATTACATATAAAGTTACTACAAAAATTATTTAATATATTATTTTATATTAATAATTAGATAACTAAAATATCACATTACGAAATAAAACAGATTTACTTCATATATATATATATATATATTATGGATTAGTGATTTTTACAAAGAGAGTCCCGACCTTAGTGAATATTCTTATTGGAACCTAAAGATATTTATCATATTTGATATTAATATTATTAGTTAATAATAAAAATATTAATTATATGAAACACCAAATTTTGATATTAGTAGTTTTTATGAAGAAAGTTCCAAATCTTAGTGATTAAAATATCGAGTTATCAAACAAAATATAATTTATTATATATATAGGTATATATATATATATATAGAGAGAGAGAGAGAGTTAAAAAATTAATGCCTCGTGCATCAAATCAAAAATAAATACATAACTAATATATATATATATATATACTAGTTGTCAGTCTGTGCATTGCACCGAACTATATATTTAAAATTTTATTTTATTTAATTTTAATTATTCTTTAAAAATTAATATTTTTATAAATATTATAAACATAACACTTTAAAAAATAAGAATTTTATTGATATATAATAATTGATGATGTAAATGAGACATAACAAAATTTTATATGAATATGACTTATGTATCTTCAAATCAAATTTCATGCCTTATTTCTACATAGAAATTAATGACTAAATGTTAAATCACTTTATAAATTCAATAAACTATTCATAAAATATAATGGAAGATAAAACAAAGAAAATGACTTTAACATTGATTTGGCTTGAAGAAATTAAATAATTTAATGTTGAAAATGAACTTAGGTAATAGAAAGTAAAATAGTATAACTTGCCATAAAATTGGAACTTCAAATTTCCTTTTTATAAATTTTCTTAGTTCATTAGCATAAAATTTTAAACATTAGAAAAATATATGAGCATTACACCAACATGCATCTTCAAGAATAAAAAAATAAATTTTAGCGTACCAAGAAAATGATCCCATAGAGTTGGAAGAAAAAAAAAAAGAAGGCAAATATTTTTATATTTTTAAATAGTAATTTGTATGTTCATAATATTCTAGTACATATATTTTAAAAGATTTTTAGGTTAAATTTATGAATGTTCTCAATTATGATTTTTAATTAAAATGTTAACCCTATGAAATAAGAGATAACTCATGGAATAACATAATATAATACTTAAACTTCAATTGTAAGAAAATAATTTTATAGAGGTGGAGAAAGACAAATATTATTCTATTTTGAAATAGTAAATTGTACGCTTAAATTATTTTTAATATGAATTATTGTAATAATTTTACTGTAAGCAAGACATATTGATTAAATTGTGACAAATACACTTATGTATATACTTGATTATATACACATATATATATATGTGTGTGTGTATGCGTGCGTGTGTTTTTTCAAAAAAAAACAAATTTAAAAATGGAAATAACAAATATTGAAAGAAATTATTTTACAATATGTACAGAAAGGAGTACAAAAATTATATAATTAAAATAAGGAGTTATACAAATTAATATAAAAATTATATATACTAATATATATGTATTGAATATTTATCAAAATTAGATATTGAGTTACAAAAGATGAATTATTATAATCTTTTTATAATAATATTAAAATAAATATTAATAGAATATTGTATGTGTATATATATTGACATAGGTAAAAGGAATAAAATTAACAATATAAGATGGAGTTACAAAAATTATATATTAATATAAGGAGTTACAAAAATTAATATAGAAAGTTGCATGTATATTATATATATGGAAATATGTTGGCATATAGAAATATGTTATAGGGAGCTACATACATGTATTATATATGGAATATATTTATATGTCAAATATGAACAAAACTAATTTATCAACATTATTGCCACATAAGAAATATACTTAAAATAGGATTGAACATCATTTTACTTTATATATATTAAATTAATTCCACATATAAACTAATGTATATATAATGTGTGTGTGTGAGAGAGAGGGGGGGGGGGG
>JACGDI010005218.1:443509-459869 GCA_014898725.1 Jacaranda copaia | reverse complement strand
AAAAAAAAAAAAAAAAAAAAACAACTACCTTAAAATTTTGGAAGCATTCTATACTTATTTTTTTCTATATTTAAGGCATCAAAAATAAAAATATAAGGCCTATTATTTTTATTTTTTACATTATAGGCGTAAAAAAATTAGATTTTTAGTTTAAAAACTTCATATATGTATTTTATTTTTCAAACAATTTAGACCTAATCTTATTAGTTAAAATTACAATAAATAATTAATTAAAAATATAAGTTTAAATTTTATTATTTTTGATTCTCCTAAGTCTCCACTATCCTTTTAATTTTGATTCTTTTATTTACCAAAACCTTATCTCATTCATTCTTTTTCAATACTAATCACTAAATAATATTAGTGTTAATTATCTTTTACTATAACTCAAGGTTTTATTTCTTAAATTTATTTTTTTTTCAAAATTAAAATAAATAAAATCTGCCGATGTCTCAAGAAGGATAAAATGCGCTAACTATGCTGATCAATCAAAATAAAAATTGCTAGATGAAATTAATTATAAAAATATAATTAATAATCTTGCATCTCAATAAAGTTAGAAAATAAAATTTAGATAATAATACTTTATATGAGAAGTTATTTTTTTTCTATAAAATGTGAAATAATTACTAAAAAGATATATGTATTAAAAATTTAATTTATTATTATATATTAAATACCTCATTTTTATGTTTCGCCTTAAACTTCCAATTTTATTGAGGTGGCCTTGAATATTAGAATAAAATACATGTTGGAAGATAAAGTTTAAGTGATAATAGACAAGCTAATTGGTTGACAACATGAAATATATTTATGCAAAAAACCATATTCCAGATTACCACGAATTACGACATGCACTTTCAAGCTTACCTACATAACGAAAATTATTACTAATAATATATATTAATTGATAATAATTTTTATTTTATTATTAATGATATTTACTAAATTCCAATAATTATTATTTTGTCATGACTTGACTTAATTGCTAATAACAAATATTGGTATTTTTTTTTTATAATTGTATATTGACAGTTCCGAACAATGTATAATGGCAATTTAATAATAAATATAATATTAATGGTTAATATAATGACAATTTAAATACAAATTTATTATCATTAAATTTGTTAAAATTATTATTAATATGAAATAACTCAAAATGCCCAACCTAATAAGCTATTGACTTCAAAGAGGGTTTTCAAGCCTACTTAACACCTGAAATCCAAATGCGCTTCTAAACCTAGTTAGGTTAGATCACTCAACTACAACCACCAGGTCAAGCAAATAGTTCTCAACCTTGCTCGACTGGAGGCTTCAAGCTACGTAGTTAGTTTAGCCATCTCTTTGGCCGACCACCCTGTCTGGTCGATCACCGTCGACCAAAGTACTCACTCCGTTGCCGAATTATATCCTTGCCACATTTAATGCTCTAACAAGCAGTATGTCTCTGCATTAATGGCGTGTGCCACTCCAATACCGCCTTTGCCACCAACTCTGTCAGGAAGTGCACCTCTAGTGTACTATTCACCCTGAAAAGCAAAAGATGGTGCCACCTATAATAGTATCGGAATTGAAAATGACCAACAACTCCTTGGTAAGGACAAGAGCCCTCTACACTTGATAGGGGCATCTCATCCACCTATCGAAGGCTATAAATACCCCACAGCCAGCCACCTTCCAGGTATGCCATATACATCATATGCTCTTACTCTATTGCTCGATTATCTCATTTAACCAGTACTAATTTGAGTATCGGAGTATCTTAGTCGGGGACACCTCGGCTAATTTGATGTTTGCTATTGGATGCAAATCTCAACCCAAGAAGATAATATTGTTGGATCATTCAACCTCTCTGATCGAATTAGCCCAAACACTACCTAATTCACTAAAAACAACTTTCAACCTCATCAATTATTATGACAAATTAAAATAAAATTTTATCAATTAATAAACGTAAATAGTGATAATATTATATTATCAGACATAACGTAATCAATAACTTTTTCTTCTCAAAATGAATAATTGTCAAAATATATACTTTCAAATCATACTACGAACATAATATCCTGTGATAAATATATACATTAAAATATATATTGTATTTACTTTTTCTATTTGTTGTAAAATCAAGACACGTTATATGTCTAGAATTCTCCTTCAACAGTACTGAATCTAATTTTTTCTGCTTCTTCTGCCCAACATGCAGCACCACAATCAAATCCATTTAGAATCAATGTTTTCAAAATCGAATCGAACAATGAACCAGTAACATTATTGATTATTGATTCAATCGGTTCAACCAGTGTCGAACCAGTATGATGTCATAATGACACAATAATTATATTTAATTTTATAAATATATATAATATTTTAATATTATTAAAAAATAAAACTTTCAATTGATATAAAAAGAATATTATTTAAAAAAAATTATCTTACTTATTTTGACGTATAGTTTTTAGAGAATAATAATGTTTAAAAATTAGTCAACTATAAATAAATAAAAAATAATATTTCATATTAATTTAAATAATCATTCGTTTCATACTTCAACTCAAATAAAAATAAATTCTTCTATGCTAAATATTTGATATAATTTTAGAGAAATTAAGCAAAATAAAATAATAAATTAAATATAAATATTTGTATATAACTACCACTTCATTAAATTTTAAAAAAATAAATTCATGTTTTAAAATATTACATGTCCAAAATTTTTAATCATCATCTTCAACATAATTTTCTCTTTTCTTTTTTTAAAAAAATTAAAAATTTAAAAAAAAAATTGAACCAGTTTAATCGGTCCAGTTTTGACCGATTTTGACCCCTTTCGATTTTTATGGCTCAATTGGACTAAACTGACCTCTAGTCACCGATCGAACCGACTAATCCTATCCGATTTTCAAAATCTTGCCCAGAACCAAATTTTAGAAGTAGAATGTACAAACTAGAATAGCAGATTGACACTACAGTGGCGCCATTTTGTAGGTGGGAACGAAAAAAAAAAATTAAAAAAACTGTCACTACTATTCACACGCACTTCGGCACCTATATTATATAATAATATATATATATATATATATCTTTCCAACTAACATCCCTAAAAATCATAGTGTTTTTCAAAAAATATTATAAATTAGGTTTCATGCTAACAATAGAGTCCAATTACATTCAATCAAATGACATCCAAGATTTTTAGCTTTTGGCTCGATTCCATTTAATTGAGTCCGAAAATCAAAATTGAATAAAAAAATCAAAAAAAATTTACTATAATAACGGTAAAGTGCATTGAATATACTTCGGTTCAGTTAATATGATTTTCAATCCGTTGGACTTCTGCTCTTTTATTTACATGCTCCTAATTATATATCATCATAAAAGAAAATTTTGCTCAGCATGTAAATAAATGATCTCATGTATTATACGTTTCAAACACGTATATGATCATGTACAAATACATACCACAGCATAAGTATTAATGGTTGCAAGTCTCGTTCTTGCAAATGCTTTCATCCTCCATCTAGAATTCAATGCTAAAACTATTTGTTTTATCTCTGAAGATGCCACAGCAACTTGATGCCCCTATAAGTTAAAAAGCTAACAGCAAGGGGAATAGGATATCTCACACAAAACAACCATATCAGCCTAGTTTTGGCTATTGTTCCTTGACTTAGAGCCCCACGCTATGGCTTCTGCAACTGCTTTCTCCCGTTCCTTGGCCACGATTTCACTCTGATAGCTCTCGTTTTTTCCTTCGAACTTGGGAGAGGCATTGGAAGCAGGTGGGGCATATCCTGAATCTGGCTCCATTGGAAGGCAGCTGAGGGCAGTCACTACATCGCTGATCAATGGCCGGCTCGATCCATCTTCTTGAATACACATGGCTGCAATAGCAACTGCTTGATTGAAGCTTTTCCTTGGGAAGCCTCCTTGAAGCAGTGGATCAGCCAGTTCAGAGAATCGGCTTGGATCCTTGAAAATCGGTTCAGCCTGATCAAAGTTCACCAAAATTATGATACTTTGTAACAAAAACACATTAGTTTTTTATGTAAATATGAATAGAGCATTGACCATTTGGTAATAAAGGGAGATCCAAATCCACAAAGATATACCCCACTTATACTCTGGGGGCATATAGGTAAAATTACAGTAAAAGGACAAATATGACTTGATAGTATGGGCCATTGAGCCCACTTAGTTGGCTCACCAAGCCTAATGGATTTAGTCTAGTAAGAATTCAACCAATATAAATACCAACATCCATAACCCCAAAAAGTGCATCGAATTACATGTTCATTAACTAAAAGACTCTCACTGAGCAAGTACATTGCTGAAGTGGAAACCCACAACTTCATAGTTTTCAGGAAGATTCCCAAATCCAATTCCACGCAACATCACCGATCAATCCCAATTACATCATTATCAAAGCTTATACAACTGGTCATTGCAGTGGACATGGAGGTTTGCTGAGGTATAGCATGATGAAGCAAAAAGAAAGGAGATAATATGACTTACCCATGTCACTAGATTTTGTTGGTCAGATCTCCTTCTGGTATCTATAGCTCTTTTTCCTGTGATCAGTTCCAAGAGAACAACACCAAAGCTATATACATCTGACTTTACAGTCAATTGACCTGTTCTTTGATACTCTGGAGCACAGTAGCCGTACGTTCCCATCACCCTTGTAGATACATGTGACTTATCCCCAACAGGTCCCAGCTTGGCCAGCCCAAAATCAGAAAGTTTTGCATTGTATTCCCTGTCCAGCAAGATGTTGGATGATTTCAAGTCACGGTAAATGACAGGAGGATTGGCCTCATCATGCAAATACTCTAGACCTTTGGCAGCATTTAATGCTATTTTCATCCTTATGTACCAAGGCAATGGTGTCCGGTTTGGTGGAAGGTCTGGAGAATTAAATCAGCAAGTTTACAGTCAATAGATATTCAGCATGTTATTATCTTCCTTCCTCAATTAAGAAATCTAATTTCAGTTTATTACTTCTCTTGAAGCAGTTAAAGAAACAAGACTCATAAGAGGTTTCTTATGCTATACTCATAGAAATGGCCTCGAGAGAAGAACAAAAAAACAAATCATACCAAGTAGATGGTCCTCGAGAGATCCCAATGGCATATATTCATACACCAAAAGTCTCTGCTCTCCATCAGCACAGTAGCCTATTAGATTTACCAGATTTTGGTGGTGTAAAAGGCTCAGCATCAAAACCTCTACAAGAAATTCCCGGTTTCCTTGCAGCCCATTGCGATCAAGCTGCTTAACAGCTACCATCTGAATAAAAACAGACTGATGATTAGCTCAATCACAAGAAACTAAATGAAAAAAGGAGGCAAAAGAAAAGGCACTAAATTTATTGAACTAGAATACTAGATATCTAAGATATCCACAATGTGAAAAGTACCTGGTCAGTTTTCTCAAGGCGGCCTTTATAAACTCGTCCAAATCCACCCTCACCGAGCAGATATTCTTGCCTGAAATTATTTGTTGCTGTTGCCAGCTCCCTAAATGTGAAAGTTTGGGCCGCGATATTGTTGTCGCCTACTTCTCTGTTGGTACCATTGTTATTTGTAGCTTCTGCCGTTGTCTTTCTAGAATGTTCTGCACATAAAATCGGAACATTTCAAATTCCACGATGTTTAGATCAGGCAGAGCTAATCTATATAGTCTTCTTAACGTCTAAAACTTAGTGGACATTGTTGCTAATAAGTACGGATTTTCATATGCATCCACCTAGAAAGTCAAACATCTGCAGTGCTGGCTAATCCCATTATTAAGCCAAGAAAGTTGGTGACCTAATGATATAAAACAGCTGCCAACAGAATCCCAGATGAACGACGGTCATAACTATAATAGTCCTAAAGATAGCGTGAACAAACATAACTTAGGGAACTTTTCTGCCAGGGGAAAAGAAAACCACAAACAATGACTTTCTTCTATTGGCAGCAATGGGTTAGCAGCAAATATTTCTCAATTTGTGATGATAATAAGCTGTATTATACGAGAAGATCTAGCAAAACCATAAATGCAGAAGAACTTTATGGCACATTCAAAGACATGCATAACTTAGCAAACCATTTCCAAAAGGAAGCTAGCAAAATTCTAAATCCCTTTCAAACACCAATTTCAATGAGAAACATCATGAAAAAAATAACTCTTCTAAAATTGGTACAAGAAAAAAACAAAATAACAGGCTTTGCCTTTATCACCATTTCTTCGTTGATGCAACGGTTGTGCCCGGGCCTGTGGCGGCGGCCATGGCTGTGGAGTGGGCTCTTTATGTGAAGTGGAGGCATGCAGCTGTCCTTGTTTCTTGTCGCTATACTTCTTTGCTTCTCTCCTTTCATGGGAAGAGAAGCATGAAAAACAATTCATTGTTGCAGCCTTAAAATCCCAGGGCATGCAGCATTCCCTGATCAAAATTTAATCACCAAGAAACCCTCTATGAGGAATTTAAGAATTCAATCTTATAATGCAATCTTTTTTTAAGCACCAATTCTCCCAAAAAATTGTCCCAGGGAAATAATGATGATGCTGATTTCTTGATTATATCTAAATCAAATTAATATTCAGAAAATGCTGCATCAAATTCTTGAAAATTAACCATTAGCAAGAATGCATTACACGAAAACCCCCGAATGGAGAAATCCCATTTTGCAATCAAGAAATCAAAGAAAATGGGTTATTGAATGAAGGACAGCAAGCCCAGAAAACAGAAGACAGGTTTAATGATCAATGTCCCACACAAGACAAAAAAAATGTTCAACTAAGAAAAGAAAAAACCCAGACAAAGATTTCGATAAATTGATAACCTGATCATTGCAAGAAGCCATGATTTGGAGGATGACAGAGAACAAATGCTTTTGTTTTTTCGCTACAAATATCCCGAAAAAAATGGAAAAGTGAAGGAGAAGGGAGAATCTGAAGGAATGTGCAATGGAGAGCAAAACGCGGGAACTAATCCCGCTCTTATCTCATGGTTCAAACACAACTTTTTCAAAATCAGATTCAAACTTCACAAACTTATTACAATCTTGAATTTGCTGCCAACTGTTTGGGTAATATAATTGGATTGTTAATGCTTTATAGCATAAACCTGGATGGCATGGTAACTCTACTCCCTTGTTCCCATACTTTTTTGAGTGTTTTCTGTTACTTGAATTGGACTATTCGGTTTTCATTAAGTTCAAGATATTGGAAGATCAACCTAAAAGATAAGGATGTTCGCATTTCCATTTGGATTATTTTGGTGCAAAAAAATCAATCAATTCAAATTATATAATGTATATTAAATTGATTTGAATCGGTTAAATTATTATTATAAATCTAATATAATATAATCCAATTTAAATTGATTTGAATTGAATCGATTAATTCGGTTTCTCAATTTGAATTTTTAATTGAAATATTTGACAAGTTACTATTAATAACTAAACTAATTAAATCAAATAATTTGTAAATTTTATTTAGCTATCATATCACATTAATCTTGTAGAATTAGGATATTTTGGTGAACTTAAAAGCTACTCAAAATATCTTATAAGATGTTTATTAACTTATAAGTTGATAAAAAGTGTTTGGTAATTTTTTTTAAAAGAAAACTTATAAGATCTTAAAATAAAATGTTATGAGTTTATAAGCTCTTTTAGACAAAATAAGAAGACCCTAACTATTTTTAAAATCTTAAGAAGCTCCTTCGGTTTTAATCATTTTAATTACATAATTGTCATTATTACTATCTTATAAGCTCCAAGATCTTATTTTATCCAAACACTTTAACAACTTATTTTAAAAATAAGACCTAATATCTTATAAGATGTTGTTAAGCTCCAAAAATATTTTATAAGATGTAGGAGCTTATAAGATGTTTAAGATAAGCTTAACCAAACACACTTTACTAAAATTATGTAAGAACACACAACTATAAAGTTATATGTCCATAATAATTATTCCCATGTATTTAATTTTTGAAAGTGAAAAAATCCTATGTTTAGTTTATTTTAATTTATTTGTGTATTTTACAATTAAAAAATATATTTTTACATTATTAGTATATAAATTTCGATTCAATTTGAATTGTATTGATTTTTTAGATTAAAATCAAAAACCAATCCAATCAAATCCAATCCAATCGACTTTAAAAAAACAAATCCAATTCAATTCAAAAAAATTCGATTTGGATCATTTGCTATTTTTTGGATCGATTCGTTAGTTTTTTGTTTTTTTTTTGGATCAAATTGAATTTGAACACCCTTACTAAAAGACACACACGAGATAAGTTATTCCCAAATTATTTTGATCATAAAATACTATTCAGAAATAGATGAAAGGATTTTCAGTCGTTGTTTTCATATGAAATGAGTCAATCAATTACGTAATACTAAAATATTTATTCTCATTGTTAGGGATATTTGCAAATCACGATGAATTCTTTCTTTATTAAAAAAAAAAACATCGTCTTCAATAGAATCTAATAAGTGAATTTTTGAGTAAGTGCTATTCAATTATCTGAATTCTTTCTTTTATTTAAAAAAAAAAAACATCATCTTCAATGAAATCTGACAAGTGAATTTTTGAGTAAGTGCCATTCAATTATGTTCTAATAAAAAAATCATTCTTAAAAATAATGAGTCACCATTAATATAGACCAAAAAATTATGAATTGACACCATCTAAATACTAATCTTGAATATGTTAATTAATTTTTCTATTTTACGATTGCTTAAAAGAGATAAAAGAAGGATTATGTTGCTTCCTAATAATTTATGATATCTACTAATTTTGACGGATATAAAAGAAAACAAGTAAGAGTATGTTTGGGTGAATTTATAAGTTTTTCAAAATTTCTTATAAAATGTTTGAGAACTTATAAGATGTCAAAATGTATTTGATAGTTTTTTTTTAGAAAAAAACTTATAAACTTTTAAAATAAGACATTGAAAGCTTATAAACTTTTTTTAAAAAAGTAATGAGTTCCTAACTTATTTTTAAAATTTTAATAAGCTCCCTTAATTTTAATCATATAAATTACAAAATCGACATTACTAATATTGTATAAGCTCCAAAATATTATTTTATACAAGCACTTTAAGAATTTATTTTTAAAAAAAGATCTAATATTTTATAAGTTTCAAAAAATATTTTATAAGATGTTAAAACTTATAAAACCTTTTAAATAAATTTAGCCAAACACCCTTTAAACCTTGTAGAATAAACTCTCTCAGTTCTTACAAAGATTGCATGATTGCTTAATAATGTATGAAGTTTTATTGCTAAGTAACATGAGAACTAAGGTAGTGTTTGGATATGTTTTATGTTTGATTCTATTATGTGTTTTGGGAGAATGAATAATAAAAGAATTGTAGAAGAATGTAAAATAAAGATTGGGGAATGTGATTGATATTTAGTTATATTTTTAAGAATAGTAAAAAATAGGATTTGGGGAGTTTTGATATGTTTGGTTATGTTTTGTATGAGGCATTTTTTACTATAAATATCAAATTATTACTTTTGTATTGGTATTTGAGAGTGAAATTTGATATTAAAGAATTTTTTTAATTGTAAGAATAATAATAAAAAAATTGTGTATATATGCATGTATATATAGTGAAGAGATATGATTATTTGCAAGCTTGTAATGATTGATGTAATTATTAAGTGAGTTGTATTATAATATTTTATGAATTTATTTGTTAGTTTAAATTTTTATTATTATTATTATTATTATTATTACATTTTATAGGTGCTATTATTATAATTATTACAAATACTATTACTATTATTATTATTATTACTATTATCATTATAAATATTGTTGTTGTTGTTGTTGTTGTTGTTGTTGTTGTTGTTGTTGCTGTCAGTATTAATACTATTATTGTTACATTTTATTATTGTTAATATTATTACTACTACTATTATTAATAATAGTAACAATATTATTATTACGATGTTCTTAAAATTGTTATTACTATTATTATTACGCTTTATACAATACATTTTTTTGTGTTAGATTGAAAAGCTAGTCGTATTTATAGATACTTGGACAAAGAAATGTGATAAAAATGCAATATATATATATATATATAATTAAAACTGAATTGTGCTTGAATATGGGGTGGAGAAAATTAATAATTATGATATATGAATATGAATAATCGCAATAGAATTAGTAAATTATAAAGCATAATGTAAAGTGAATGGACAGATAAAGAAGTACATCTAAACTTACAAAGAATGATAGAAGAGTCAAATAGTACTAATCACAAAGCTATGAGAAAGTATTTATCGTACCATACATTCTCGTTGTAATAGGCTGAATTTAAATATGAGAGTTTCTAACATTACTACTTATGTGTGTAAATGATCCATAACACATAAATCAAACATCATGATAGGGGCCGGGGAGGGGGGTCATCTAAGATGGAGCTTTCATGTATGCATAAAATTATTGAACTTGACAAGGGTCCTAGACGCTAGTGGTGGGTGTTGATGCATCTCTTGCGGTCCCACCATCAGACAGGTTGGTTGCACGGCCTTTGATAAATATGTGCCGTAGCAAGAGGTATAGGGGCTCTTCGAATACATAAAAATAGCTCTGTCTAATAATCTCCTGCACGAGATACATTACAATTTTCAATGAGAATTGTTATTTGTGTAGATATGTACGATACATTACGTAAAATGAAAAAAATGATAAATATAACTTACATTCCCAACATGCGCCTAATACTGCGCGTCAACATGCACCACCATGGTGTCGACATTATATTACACCCCAAGTATAGTCGTGTACTCCATAAATGCATAGTAGTGGCCATGCAGCTGCTGAATCTTCATCTTAACCTCATCAACTATCCTCTCCCTCCCGAATGTCTTGGACAAATAGTGTGCAATGTGGGAGCACTCATCTATAAGCATCTCCCTATTAGAGATATCGTAGGAGGACACAACATTCATCAAGTAAATGATTAGGACACCTTCCTCCTGAGGCCTCCAGTGTGGATCATGAAATATACCATATGCAAGCATATTACGAGTTGGTCGTAACCTATTGGATAATCCTGGCATAGTCTATGGTCATACTATTAATATCGTGATCGAAGTAAAGAGGACAACCAATAAATTTAACATTAAACATACTATGTCCATTCATCACATGCAATACACACTACCTGATATGTGATAACCCAGTAGGCCCAACAGGCTCAACATCAAATGAGACAGCCCATGAGGCCCAACAGTATATATGTTTGGTCGACCAATATCGACCTCACTTGGTATGGTCTGCGGTCGACCCGTATCGATCTTAGGACCACTCCAGAAGTTTAAACATTCAAGTCTAGTCGACATGAATCGACCTCAAGACCACTCCGGCATTCACTCGGATCTCTATCGTGTTTATCAATCTGACAAGTCAAGTTTCTCTGCGCTAATGACACGTGGCAGCAGTGCAACCACTGCTAACAACTATGGCAGAGACGTGCCCCCACTAGCATGATTTATCCAGAAAAATAGGAGATTTAGCCACCTGGCACAATACCGTGATCTAGACACGGAATGACTCCCAACCTCCTAGCATAGGAAAAAGTTAGTACACCTGATAGGAGTACTTGGATAAAATCACGCCCACAGAAAGCTATAAATACTCCAGGCCCAACCACACTCAAGGTAATTTTCCATACACTACAAACTCTATATTCTCTATATTCCATTCGATCTCTCTACCCCGACCAGAATTAACTTGAGCATCGGAGTGCCTTCGTTGAGGGTAGCTCGACTAATTTAACGTATGTTGTGATTGTAGATCTCAAGTTCCAAAGTTATAAACCATCCTGAGTACTCAACCTACCTGGTCAATTCAGCAGTGACACAATTCCCATTTCCTCTAGAAGCAGCTTCAAGCAGCATCATTTGGCGCCGTTTGTGGGAACTTTTGAGATTGCAGCAAAAAAATAGTGAACACACGCAGAGTAGCATCTGGAAGGGAAGAGAACCGGAGGTCTACTTCCCTGCCTCTCCCTAACCCCCAGTAAGATACATGATCTAGGAGAAAATGAACAAACTCAAGTTTGGATTCTCTGAGGCCGAGAAGAAAAAGAAGGAGAAAGATGACCAGAAGCATAGAGAGCAAGGTCAATCTCCAATCAAACACTTCCATGACTACACGTCATTGAATATTCCAAGAAAGGAGGTCTTGTACGCTATCCCGCATGATAACCTCCTCAAAAAGCCCAGAAAGTTGATGGAGACTGAAGCCATGAAGCAAACAAAAAAATACTGCCACTTCTACAAACAGAAGGGGTATGACACCGATGAGTGCTTCATCTTCAAGATGAGATTGAGAGGTTGATTAGGCAGGGTCACCTCAAAAAATACATAGCTGTGGAAGCCCAGACTGAAGGGGGAAAAATCGATTGAACTCCCCGTAGAGAAAGGTCAATTAGCCCCAGGAGAGAAGATAAAGAAAAAAAGCCTATCCAGGATGATCGCCCATCTATCAGAGGGGTCATTAACATGATCGCAAGAGGTCCTACTGGGGAGGACTCTAAGTTCACTCCGAGGCAGACACAGAGAAAGCTTGAGTCCAATAAAGCTTCGCCTGTGGAGACAACTTTCCACCTCTCTACGAGTGCAGAGCCCATCTCATTCACTGATGCCGACCTGGCCCATTTGGAGGGCAAAAATATTGATCATAAGATTGATTGCCCGATGGTCATTTCTGTAGAGATTGCCAACTTTGAGGTGCGCAAGGTTCTGATCAAAAACGGTAGCTCAACGGATGTCATCTTCTTATCTTCACTGAAGAGGATGAACTTGGGCAAGTTAAAATTCTAGCCTATGCGTACGCTGTTGGTCAGATTTAGGGGGTCGTAGATCATATTGGAGGGGTCGATCGACTTGTCCATATCTTTGAGGAGGCTCCTCGAAGGAAAATATTGATGTTGAATTACCTTGTGGTCGATGCCCCATTCGTCTATAATATCATCATTAGCCGACCCGCCCTCAATGATTTTCCATGCCATCGTGTCTACTTATTATTTGAAAGTAAAGTTTCCAACCCTAACCAGCACAGGTGAGCTCTTGTGCAATTTGAAGGAGGCATGGAGATGTTACAACATTTCGATCGAACCATTCGAGCAAAAGACTCAATCACAGCTGAAGACTTCAAGGGACGCCTCTGTAACGGAATCCAAAGAGTCCCATGTCAGCAAAAAGCAAAAATTGGAGGACACCAGAGTGGAGCCTGTCAGGGAATTCAAGACTATTGAGCTCGAAGAGGACAACTCTGAAAAGACAACCTGTATTGGGACAAACTTAGGGCCCCACTTGGAATGCCTCATGGTCGATTTTTTGAGGAGAAATGTCAACATCTTTACATGAAAGGCATCCAACCTACAGGGGATTGACCCCAATGTCATTGTGTACCGCTTCAATATTGACCCCTCATACAAGCTGGTCAGACAAAAGACAAGGACATTCAATGCCAAGAGGACGCAAATCATCAAGGAAGAGGTTAGAAAACTCTTAGATGCAGGGTACATTGTAGAGATTCAGTATCCCTCTTGATTTTGTAATGTTGTTTTAGTCCTAAAAATTGAGAGACAGTGGCGGATGTGTAATGATTTTACTGATTTCAATAAAGCATGCCCTATAGATCCTTACCCCCTGCCTCAAATAAATTTACTAGTTGATTCGACTGTTGGGTGTGAATTGTTGAGTATGATGGATGCATTCCAAGATTATCACCAAATATTCATGGCACTCGAGGATAGGGATAAAACATCTTTTGTTATTCCTAATGGTGTCTATTGCTTTCTTGTCATGCTGTTCGATTTGAAAAATACCGGGGCAACTTATCAGCGATTAGTGAACTTTATGTTCAAAGATGAGATTGGAAAGTCGATGGAAGTCTACATCGATGACATGATAGTCAAGATAGAAAAAGCCTAAGACTACTTACTTAACCTCAATCATACTTTTGAAATATTAAGGGCATTTGGATTAAAGCTAAACCTGAACAAATGCACTTTTGGGGTTCGAGGAGAAAAATTCTTAGGCTATATGGTCAGCCAGAGAGGCATTGAAACTAATCCACAAAAAATTTAGGCAGTCTTAGATGTCACTCCTCCAAGAACAGTTCGGGAAGTTCAGAGGCTGGTCGGGAGAATCATAGCTTTGGGGAGATTCATCGTGAGGTTGGCCGATAAAAACCTCCCCTTTTTCAAAATGCTCAGAAACGCCAGAAAGATGAGTTTTTGGTGGACAGAACAGTGCGACCAGACGCTGATCAAATTAAAGCAGTATTTGACCTCACCCCCGATGTTGGCAAAACCCAAGCTAGGAGAAATACTTCAGATGTACTTAGTAGTCTCAAAAGCGTCAATTAGTTTAGTACTGGTATCGACCCAAGATGGCAATCATCGATCAGTCTACTATTGCAGTAAATTACTCCAAGGACCAGAGCATAATTATTTAGAGATTGAAAAGTTTGCATTGGCTTTAGTGACCGCTGCTCAAAAGCTGAAACCGTACTTCCAGTCTCACTCTATCATAATGCTAACAAATCAGCCATTGAAGTAAGTGTTGGCAAAACCTGATACATCAGGCAGATTGACCAAGTAGGCGATCGAGTTTAGAGAGTTCAACATCAAGTTTCAACCTCGAACGGCTATTAAAGCTCAGGTACTCGCCGACTTCATTACAGAGCAGATCGATTTACCCGACCAGAGTATTGCGACCCCTCTTGTTTGGACTCTGCAGGTCAACGAGTCATTGACCACATTTTTGAAAGATTTAGTGAATTTCGCACGCAAGTGTGCATCATGCCAAGTCCATTCCAACCTGTCGCACCAGCCAGCCACACCGATGGTTAATGTACAAATTTCCTGGCTGTTCGATCAGTAGGGAATCGACGTCGTGGGTTCTCTACTGAGGTCAATAGGGTAACTAAAGTTTATTATCTTAGTGGTCAAATATTTCACCAAGTGGGTTGAAGTTGAGGCAATTCCTAAGATAACCGACACAGCCATAAAAAATTTCATATGGAAAAATATCATTTGTCATTTTGGGCTTCCCAAGGTACTCATTTTAGATAACGACACTCAGTTTCAGAGAAGAGTACACGAGGTTGGTGCGAGGCCTTGGGGATCGCACAACATTTCACATCGGTAGGCAATCCTCAATTAAATGGGCAAATTAAAGTGACCAACTGAATTGTCCTCGATCAATTAAAGGCCAAAATTCAGGACACCGAGGCAAACTGGGTAGACGACCTACTTGGCTTACTGTGGGCTTACAGGATAACTCCCCGAATAGCCATCAGTCATACCTCTTACAGCCTAGTATATGGATTGGAAGCAGTTGTACCTTCAGAATTGATCAACATACTGCTTGTGTCATCTACTACCACCCACTACGAAACATATCAGAAAGAAAGTTAGATCTTGGGACTATCGACGAGCATCGACAGGAGGCCTATAACAGTATGTAGCACTATAGATCAAAGATGAGCTAGACCTATAATAAAAGGATCAGAGATCGTCGTTTCAATATTGGAGATCTTGTTCTCAAAAAGATGGAGGTCTCCAAGAACGTGGACAAGCTCGAACCAAAATGGGAAGGGCCATATTTCATTATCAAAGTAGCAAAATATAATGCCTATAGGCTGGCCAACATACAAGGAGAGGAACTCCCCCGCCTGTGGACTGCCATCAATTTCAGAAAGTTTTTTATTTAAATTTATATAGTGGTTACCCTTGTTACCTATTGGCTCAAATAAAATTATAATTTTATTTGCTTAATTTTTGTCTTTAATAATTCTAGTCGATCCAGTAGTCGACGACAAAGCAGCCCCATGTTGCCACTTGAACGGCTCCCAGCCGTCCAAGTTCCTAGTTGACCCCGTAGTTGACGACTAAGTAGCCCCTTGCTGCCACCTAAATGGCTCCTTGCTGTTCAAGTTCCTAGTTAATCCTGTAGTCGATGACCAAATAGCCCCTTGCTACCACCTAAATGTCTCCTTACTGTCCAAGTTCATTGTCGACAACGTAGTCGACGACTAGCGATCTGTCACCATTTCTATTCGACCATCCTCTTTTTATTAATCCCATACTTGGCAACGAATGCCCCATTATTTTTAAGAGGCAATTAGCGCTAAGGGTTGAGCAGGTCAATATGAACCAATGGATGACACAGTCGTGCAAAGCCATTACAACACAATAGATAACCAAATGTTTTTTTTCACATTACCACAGCAGCAGTTAAACACTATACAGAATAAGAATGAAAAAAAAGATGTGTTCTTTATTGATGATACTTTGGTGAAGTACATACATACATCCAA
>JACGDI010005218.1:401155-441976 GCA_014898725.1 Jacaranda copaia | reverse complement strand
ACGTGGCAGCTAGTGCAACTGCTGCCAACAACTCTAACAACTCTAACAATTTTGCCAATAATTTTGGCAGAGACGTGCCCCTACTAGCATTATTTATCCAAAAAATAGAAGATTTAGCCACCTGGCACAGTATCGTGATCTAGATACGGAATGACTCCCAATTCCCTAGAATAGGAAAGAGTTAGTACACTTGATAGGGGTATTTGGGTAAAATCACGCCCACATAAAATTATAAATACTCCAGGCCCAACCACGCTTAAGGTAGTATCCCATACACTATAAACTCTATATTCTCTATATTCCGTTTGATCTCTTTACCCAGAATAGAACTAACTTGAGCGTCGGAGTGCCTTTGTCAGGGGTACCTCGACTAGTTTAACATATGTTGTGGTTGTAGATCTCAAGCTCCAAAGTTATATACCATACTGAGTACTCGACCTACCTGGTTGATTTAGCAGTGACACAACTCCTATTTTCTCTAGAAACAGCTTCAAGTAGCATCACTACCAATAATAAATAAGAAGTTTATAGTACATAGAGATATTATAGGGTACAGTTAGTATGATACATAAAAATACATTATAAAATACAATAAAATCAAGATGATGTAAGTGGTTGGTCCGTTGTGCGACCCATACTGACTTGGCTCATGTGAGGTGAGCCACGGCGTCTTGATAGCCTCATGTCAATTCGTTGGACAATATCAAACCATGACGTGATAGGACCAACTGCCAAATCCCTATCGATGCTGCCGTCCAAGCCAACCGATATGTATGCTCTAACTCTAGTAGACTGAGAACGTGGGATGTTATGCCTAGATGACTCTTGCAAGCATAAAGAACTACATGATCCACTTGAACCTGATACCCTGCATGTGCATTCCTACCGACCCAATAATTGATCGTCACATCTCTTGAGCTGGCGTGGGTGAGGTATATTTCATTGTGATATATTATGCAGTGTAAAGATCTTAGATTGAAGGTCATATATATTCTCTACATACAAGCAATAGCGCTCAACATGTTGGTACCTCTGCGCACACATTACAAAGATAATCTTGCTTATAAAACACATATAATTATACAAAATCACAACTCATAGTTGATAGTGCGCATTATTCTAACTTCTTGGAGCTCTAATCACATGTGATTAGGCACAAAAATATCACCGATTGATAGCTCATAGAAGATGTCTAAACTTTTTATGATCGTCTTCATAGTGTCATGGTGCTCCTTTAGGTCATCAAATTTCTCCTTTACAAATTCTGCTGTGTATGGACACTAAAAGTGCCTGCTAAGTTTATTAGCTATGTCGAGCATGTATATCTGTATGTACAGCTCATTCATCAAAGAGCCCATTGTGTTAATGTCAAGAAGCATATGCATGAAGCATTTCTTGATATTGAGGCCCCATACATTTGCCATGTCATTGCTGGCACCGTCCACCAATGCACCCTAAGATGTATCTGCATGGTTAGGGAACCATATCAAGAAGGAATGAGTACCTAAAAATAATATATAATATTATGTTTGCTTATTTTGTAGAACATTATGGGAAACTAACAATAAGTCTTACGTTCGTACAGAAACATGACAATTTCAACCTAGGTTAAGCTTATACATACATTATTTAATCAATACTATGAGTAACCGCATCAAAACAAGCAATGAAATACATATACAGCATCCAAATAAAGGTAATAGCGACATAGGGCTCGTAAGACGTGCTACATGTGATGGTGTGTGCTGATCATTGTGCACAGAGCAATGCTCATTGCATGGTGGGCCTTTCATCAATGCAACACCATAAGAACCACATTTAGCTATAGAAGTGCTATAAGTACCATGTGATGAGGCACAACCGAGTGGTTAACATTACCCATACATACCTGATGCCTCCCTAGGTTTGGTGTTTGCCCATATGAAGTTGCCTGGGTGCCTACATCCAGCGAAGCATCTAAAAAAATAATGTTCGTAGCTCCTTTTTGTCATGGCCATATTGACTTGCATGGGGCCGACACCGCATATGCATATGGGGGGATCGTACCTACTCATCTTTAAGTAAAGCTATAATAATAATCTCATTACAATAAAATTAAAATAATGAATACTTCTTTTCATACTACAACAAGATTATATGAAACAAAGATAATGCATATTAGCAAATGGTAAGACACACAATTATTCAGACACCCAGTATTAGCACATGGCAACAATAATTTTCAATACAGTGTTGAAGATGTAAATAAGTTCTAAAAAAGGACACGTGCATCAACATACATACAACATATTAAGGTGGCATTTCAAATTCAATATAAACTCATCAATACCTTTCGGCCCACATCCATTGTGTTAGACCATTCCAGAATTCAGATTATGCTTGTATCTCTTGCTGGTTCAGGTGACCATGGTGGTAGAAGGTCTCCCAGTTGGGGTCAAGTTCATAGTTTAGTGTCGCGAATATGCTGTCATTTTGACTAAACTTATAGATGAAATATACAGTGCACAACAAGTAATGACAATATCAATCTGTTGAGCGATAATGTAGCTGGGCATACCCCAAGCTAGAATTGGGAACCTCTTCTTAAGAATCCTAAAAATAGATTCTATGGTGTTCCTAAGTTGAGTATGGTGATGGTTAAACAGCTCTCTTGGCTCACTATATACAGTGGTACCCTCGAATTGTTAGAAGTGGCACCAGGACTATCTATATGGGGATAATAAGCACATATAGTTCGTAAAGCCATCATCAACGAGGTAATACTTTCCTAAATGAGAACATTGAAATATGTTAGTGTAGTTTAGGCAGTAGTTGAACACTAAAAATTTTGTACGACCCAAACTTATGCATTTGTATAGTTATTAGAATTAAATCGTGATACTTGGTGGGAGAAAGAGAAAGATAAGATCACTTTGGATTGCGTTCAGCAATACCCGTGCAACATTGGCACTCCCCTCCCAACCTACACACACACACATAAATATTTGGTCAAAGTCGACTATGACGAGGACATTTTGAGAGACATTCTCTTTTCTGGAATGATATGCATTCTGTCTATGAGCAGGTACCTAGGTACACACTAATGTGCCGTCGATTACTCCCATAGCACCCTATGGATCAAATATAAGCAATTCAGGTACAAAATAATCTAAGATAGATTGCATAATTAGAGCTAATCCTTTAAGTATTCTATACTTGATAATACGAGAAAAAGTTGGGATTGTATTGAATTTGATTAGGCACCTCATTAAAATTTGGGGGAGTTATGAGCTCAGGTACTAACATATTCAATGCCCTAATCATAGATGTACATTGCAATTGATCATCTCTAAGGAGTGTTGGAAACGTTCCATGGTATTCCTCTATCTCTAATGATAGCTAACTGTTTGCATAAACATTACAACCTCCTAAGTTGGTGATACTCGACATTATTGTGTTTGAGGTAAAAGCCCACGACTAGTTAATTCATGGACCAATCTCATAAAGGTAGGCTTCATAATGCACAGGTTATCATAGAATTGGTCAATATGGCTATCCATTATCTCACCAACCCAATCCGCTCCATAGAGCACAAATGCATTACGTGGCAATTTGTCAATATATAGATTAGGCAATAAAATATCTACGATGAATAATATATCATCAGCATAATTGGATACATCACTGCTTGATGTGCCTGGTGATTTGTCACTAAACTCTAACTCATTGTCATGTGGTGCAATTGAGCTCGATCCACTAGCCATCTATTTAAAGAAACTAGTCATCATATGCAATGTTAAATATTATGGCATATCACTACATAGAACAGACATATATAATAAAACGTTCTTACAATAAGGGATTACGAGTTCCTAAGTCAGTAATAAATATGTTAAACATACAAATGCATAACATAAAGTGAACAAACATTTCACAAATCCTACAAACAAGTAGCAAAAGTATTAAACAAGGTAGTATTGAATGTTGACAAGAGGAGGTGAAAGAGGCACTAATTGCCTAGGGATTCGGCCTAAATGCGCCTCTCTCTATCATCAAGTTGGAGAAAATAATTTCTTATCATCGTACTTTGAAAAATGTTAATAACTCTTCCAAAAAAATGGTTTGATAGGCTTTCAATGCACCTCAATACATCAACGCACTCGACAATTGAGTTATGGGCTTTATGTCTTATCCTTTCGGACTTGGTGTCCATCATGCCATCGCATTTCTGTAGGACCTCCTCCAAATGATCTTGTCTATCCTAGGTATAGAACTTCACTTCTTTACCCCTTCTCCATCATGATGAACCCTCTTCTTGTGTACCGACTATGTCATCAAACTCATCATGTGATGAAACTAAGCGTTTTGATCCACCAGTACTACTTCAACTCACATTGTCGCTCCCACTTGGATTACTATCAATCAATAGCTAGATGAGGCTGAGCAGAAGACCTAGCATTGGAACCCGATGCAACATTCTTGGAGAACATCTCAATATAATAATCATAACAAAGTAAGCCATGGTTTGTCAACGAGGCATGATCCAGGTGCTCCTACAGAAATTAAGACAACAACATTAAACAAGATACTAAACAAGTTGTATAAAGATAAGACGATAAATGTACTGTGAGCCAATGGTCGATGTAATCCTCACTAGTCATAATTATGTTATAGTCATAATCCCAACCGTAACTAGCTCCATTCGTTATCAATGAATGAAACATTTGCCATGATGCATTTAGTCGATTTTATTTTGCTTGAGTTACTTCACTATGCACATGTATGAGGATTGTAGCTTAACATTCATCTTGTGGCAAATCGTATTCCACGTGTACACCGAGAATGTGGTGGAAATAAGTTGATTAGCTTGGTATTCATCATAGGTAAAGTCAATTAACAATTTTTCATTTACAAATTTACATTGAATAGTTATAATTGGCAATTAAATACCATTATTATTATCATTGTCACTACTTTAATAACAAATACAATAAATTTATTACAATACCACAACGTATATAAAACATATGCAACTTTAGTCCACAGATTAGTAATCATTTAGAGTTTACAACTTACCTAGTATGAGTTATGCATTCTTTTATAGAATTTGGGACTCAATCTTTTACAGTAGCATTTAGGAAAATATTTCGCTGGCCATGTGTTATATTGAACTTTTACTCACCTAGTGGTATCAATGTAATTCGTATGGAGTAGTGACAATGATAATAATAGTGGTATTTAATTGCCAATTATAATTATTCAATGTAAAGTGCTTCACACCAAAATACTAAATAAATAAGGATATATATTTGGTATCTGTAAAATATATGAATGATATAATGAAAATTAACAAACTTTTATTTACTCACCACCGCATTTCTATATACGACACCACTGAGATTAAAACATGTAGCCATAAATTTTTAATTAACAATTTTAGAATGCAAGGGCATTTTTCTACTCCATAACCATGCATCACTAGCCCACCTATTAGCAAGAGGAATGCCACAAATAAGGTTAGCATCCTGATCATTAAACAAGGAGAATATGAGATCAACATTATAGCTTCGATGATTCTGAGACATGAGAGAGTGCACAATTTGATTAGCAACATCCAAACTAATATCTAAGGTTACATAAAGATTAACCTCATTTGGGAACCACGGGTCTTGACCAATTAAGATGTTGTGACCATCACCAACCTTAAGATAGCATCCCCTCTTAATAATAGACTGGGCCGCTAAGATAAATGTTATTTTTCTCAACTCATTTAGCAACTCATCTTACATGAATGCAACAATGGGAAGAATCTTGTAATCAGTAGTCATTGTTTTCTCACACAAAGCTACATCTTTATTCATAACAAGTTAGTGAACTTAGCAACCAACAAAATATTAATGTGCCATTAAGATATTCATTTGTATGATTAAGAGGATATTTGGGTGCTTACAAACTCCTTAAAAAATATTATAAGATGTTTAATAGTTTATAATATGTTAAAAAGTTTTTGGTAAATTTTATTAAAAAGTAGTTTATAATATCCTAAAATAAAACATTTGAATATTATAAGCTATTTTAAAAAAAATAAAAAGATTTTATTCTATTTTTAAAATCTCAACAAGGTCATTTAAAATAATAAATTTAATTATTTTAATTACAACATCATCATTATTAACATCTTATAAGTTTTAAAATATTATTTTTTTTCACGCTTTAATAATTTATTTTAAGAATAAGATCTAGCATCTTATTAGCTAAAAAAAATATTATAAAATATAAGAGCTTATAAGATCTTTTAAAAAGCTATAAACTCCACAAAACATCTTGTAATTTCATCAAATGTTTCATATTTTTTTTAAAGAAACTTATAAGATCCTGAAATAAGATATTAGAATTTTGTGAACTCTTTTGGAAAAAGTAATGATATTCTAAATTATTTTCAATATCTTAACAAGTTTATTTAATTTTAACTACTTTAATTATAAATTTTTCATTACTAACATCTTATTTTATTCAAACACTTTTATAATTTATTTCAAATAAGTCTAGTCAAACCTCTATAATTTAAATTGTAATGAATTATGAATACATGTGTAATATATATATATATATATAGATAGATAGATAGATAGATAGATAGATAGATATATAGCACTTAATACAAAGTAAAACCAGGATAGTAAGGGTGTCAAAATCAAATCGAATCCAATGACCTAATCATGACCCACTTGAGAAAAATCAAATTTAGGTTTAATATTTTTGGGTTTGGGTCAAATTGAATTGGACCCAAAACTAGCTCGAGAAAAAAGAATAAAGTTGGGTTGGCTTTAGGTCAATCTGCTACCTAAAAACAATAAACGAGTGATTTAATAATCCAATAAACATGACCCAACTCGACCCAACCCAAAAATAATTGGTTTATTAAAAATAAAATCCAAATTTAAAAAATTTATCTCCAATAATTAAACCAAGAAAAGTTTTATATCTAGAATTTCAAAAATCTTAAAATCTTCAATGCACATTAAAAGAAGATTTCTTTGTTGAGTTTTGGGCTATGAATTAATGGAGGAAACTAGCTATTGGTGCAAAGAAGATTCCAGATTTGATGGTTGTCACTAAAATTATCTTTGGACTTTAATTTTTACTATTTAGTAGTTAACTCTACATTGATGGTTATTATTAAAATTGTTTATTGAACAATGATTTATTACTTTTTTTTTGTATTTGGAGTAATTATGGACACGATAAGTTTATAAGTAATATTTGGATATGAATTATATGTTTTGGGAGAATAAGTTTTGGGAGTAGGGTTGGGAATGTGAAAATTGTATTGGGAAATGTGATGTATGTTTGTTTATGTTTTGAAAGTAGTAAAAAAATTATTTTGAAAAATTTTGATATGTTTATATTTTAGGATGAGACAAATTCTACTGTAGCTGTCAAATTAATATTTTTTTTGTTGGATTTTTTAGGTGAAAATGAAATTGAATGATTTTTTTATTGTTAGAATAATAATAAAATATGTATAATACATATAATATGTATGTATATATTGAGAAATGAGAAAGTTTTGAGGATAATAAAAAATAGAAGAGGGTACTTTAGTAAATTTAATTTGGCATTTTGGAGGGAAAATTTTTGTAAGTTTAGTTACATCTTGGCAAAACAAAATTATTTTGCCAAAATGTATCCAAACATAGCCATAGTTTTTTTTTTTTCCTTACTTTCTTAGACTTTAATGATTATGAAGAATTATAGATTTTATTTCTAGATCAAACTTCTACTCAAATATATAGATCATATTAGGTTGGCTCAGATTTATCATGTTCTTAATTGGGTGACCTAATTTTCAACCAGAACCTAACTCAAGTTTTTGTGAATCAAGTTAAGGTTGAGCTTTCTAAATTTAGTATCGGATTGGGTTGAATTCGGATTTAATATTTTTATGTTATACTCCTATGCTAATCCAATCCGAATTCATCTAACTCATCCAAGTTGACACTCTTAAAGGATAGCATCAAATTTATGCCCCAAGACGAGGATCGCCTTTAGCATGTCCTTTTTACTTTTTCACCACTAAATTCTAATTATACTTGTGAAAGATTTTCGAATCAACATGAGGCTTTATATTCTATTATTAATTATAAATAGTAATTTATAATTATATAAATTAAAAATTCAATAAAGAAATAAAGTAAATATTTTTAAAAAATTAAACTACATTTTAGATATTATCATGATTGCTTAATAATGTATGAAGGTTTATTGCTACTTAACATAAGAACCAACATTTTGCACAAACAATACATAAGAATGTTACTTAGCTATCATTTTACTACCATTACATTAACACAATCAAGTAAATATTATTTATATAATTACACAGATTAAAAATTTGTCAAAATTTAAACTTCAAAATTTACATATAAAAATGTGAAAGTAATATCGTGAAATCAATAAAAAAAAAACTAGAGACAACTGGAATGATTAGATGAACCTTCCAACGAATGTTACTCCCCAAAGTGCCCTAAAAAATAAGGCATTCAAATAGTAATTTAATTCTGTAATTAAAGAGGTAGCTTTTAAGAGCCCTCCCCCTTCTCTCTCTCATATTGTTTTTTTTTTTGTTGATAATTTGTGTCATAATTTGGTGGAAATCTAAATATTGATCATAAAGTGCCATATGTCAAAGTACGTGTTTATTTTGATTTGGGAATTTTCTAATTTTGAAGGAAAAATTAGCACGTAGTGCACGGGCCAAAAGTATTGCTTTCGCATAAATTATAGGATTAAAATTGCCACCTTCTCTTTAAATTTATAAGATATATATTGTTTTAAAATTTATACGGACACATAAAAAGTTCATTAAATTTTAAATTTATAGAATTAAAATTATAATTTTAAAGTTAAAATAATCTTAATCATAATTGAAGAGGTTGAAAGTTGTATTTAGTGAATAGGATTGTGTTTGGGCTAATTCGACCAGTGATGTCGAACGATCCAATAGTAATATTCTTCGAAGTCAAAGATCTGTAATCAACAGCAAACGTTAAACTAGTCGAGGTGCTCCCGGCTAAGGCACTCCGACACTCAAGTCAATACTGATTGAAATGATGTAATCGAGTAGCAGAGTAAGAGCTTATAATATATATGACATTATCTAGAGTATGACTGGCAGTGAGGTATTTATAGCATTCTCTTGGTGAATAATGTCTAAAATGCCCCTATCAAGTGTAGAGAGCTATTATCCTTGCCTGGGGGTTATTAGTCATATCTAATCATAGTACTATTTCAAATGGCATCATTTTCTACTTTCTAGGGTGAATAGTACTTTGGGGTGCACCTCTTTGCTAAAGTTGGTGGCACAGTCTATACCAGACGGCACACGCCATTAATGCGGAGGCATACTGCTTGTTAGAGCATTAAATGCGGCAAGAATATGAGTCAATGCTGGAGTGAGCACTCTGATCGACAATTGTTGAATAGACAAGGCGGTCAACCAGAGAGATGGTTGAATGGACGAAATGGCTTATTAGATTCTATCATGAAAAAACTATCTCGTCAATGCTTCCTACTAAGTTCTCCTCGAGTGGGCCGATTAACGGCCTATCAGCGACTAGAAATGTTATTGTCTTATCTCTTGTGCCTCTAGTCGAGTTAGCAAATTTGGACAGGGCATCCGTACGTTTGTTCTTAGATCGAGGTATCTCGACTAAGGGTAAACTTTTTAAATGATTGCTGTAATTTTTTAACCTCTACCAAGTACCAGCTCATCGTTGAATCCTTAGTCTCAAAATTTCTTTCGACCTGTTCTACTACCAACTGAGAGTTTGTGATCGTAGCCAGGTGCTTGACACCTTAGTCAAGTGTCATTCTCATTCCAACGATAAGAACCTCATATTTTGCCTTATTATTAGTAACTACATAGTCGAGTTTTATTACAAAATCATACTCCTCCATTGCAAGGGAACATAGAGCTACTTTTGCTCTACCTTTAGATGTGGTCGATGATCCATCGGCGTGTAAAGTCCAAACAAGAGAGGCTTCACAATTTTTCTCAGGCAGGTTGACTCATTCGACAATGATGTCCACTAAGACCTGTGCCTTGATGTCTGTTCTTGGCTGGAAGGTAATATCAAATTCTCCTAGTTCTTGGCCCGTTTCATTAACCTTCCAAAAGTGTCTGGCTTTGACAGCACCTGCTTCAACGACTGGTTGGTCAGCACTATTATGGCATGAGACTAGAAATATGGATGGAGTTTTTGAGTTGCAATAACTAGCTCCAATGCAAATTTCTCGATCTCCAAGTAGTTATGCTCCGATCCTTATAGTGACTTACTATAATAGTAGACTTGTCGCTCTCTGGTTGAGACTAGAATCAAACTGATTGATGCCTCCGAGACAGCCAAGTATATGTGAAGTACTTCTCTTAGTTTGGGTTTTGCAAGCATAGGTGGCAAGAACAAATACTGCTTCAATTCGGTCATTACTTGATCACACTATACGCTCCATTAAAACCCAACCTCTTGGCATTCTTAAGAATTTTGAAGAAAGGTAAGCTCTTGTTTGCCAATCTTGCGATGAATCTGTCGAGGGCAATAATCTTTCCAACCAACCGTTGTACGTCTTTGACTGTTTGAGGAGAGGTGATGTCCAGACTGGCATGAATCTTTTGTGGATTGGCCTTAATGCCCCGTTGATTAACTATATAACCAAAAAATTTACCTTCTTGAACCTCAAACGTACACTTGTTTGGATTCAATTTTAGACCAAATACTCTTAATATTGTAAAACTATGATTGAGGTTGAGCAAATAGTTCTGGGCATTTTTCGTCTTTACAATCATGTCATCGACGTACACCTCCATCAATTTGCCTATTTTTCTCTTGAACATAAAGTTGACCAGCTAGCAAGTTGCTCCAACATTTTTCAGTTCAAAAGGCATGACCAAAAAGTAATAGACTCATTGGGAACCACAAAAGAAGTTTTATCCCTATTCTCAGGGGCTATGAATATTTGATGATAGTCTTTGAATCCATCTATCATACTCAATAACTCACAATCAATGATAGAGTTTACTATTAAATCTATTCAAGGCATGGGTAAGGATCCTTAGGGCAAGTTTTATTTAAATATGTGAAATCATTACACATACGCCATTGTTTCTAATTTTTTGGGACGAGTACAACATTACAAAGCCTAGATGGATATTAAATTTTTATAATGTAACCTACATCTAAGAGTTTCCCAACTTTCTCTTCAATGATCTAGGTCCTCTCAGTGTTAAATGCCCTCATTTTCTACTTAATTGATTGGTATGAGGGGTCAACATTGAGGTAGTGCATGATCACACTAGGATCGATTCCCTGGATGTCTGATGCTTGCTAGGTAAAGATGTTAATATTTCTCCTTAGGAAGTTGACCATAAGGCATTCCAGGTGAGGGAGCATGTCTATCCTAATCCGAGTTGTCTTGTTAGGGTTCTCTTATTCCAACTCAACAGTTTTAAATTTTCCAACAGGCTCGACTCGGGTATCCTCCAATTTTATCTTTTTGTGAACTTAGACCTCCTGGGGTTCCATTACAGAGGCATCCCCCAAGGTCTTCAATTGTGGTTGAGTCTTATGCTCGCTTGACTTGATCGAAATGTTGTAACCCCTCCAAGCTTCCTTGATGTTACATAGCAGCTTTCTTGTGTTAGTTGGGGTCAGGAATTTGATCTTCATGTGATAAGTCGAGATAATGGTGCAGAAATCATTAAGAGCTAGTTGACCAATTATAACATTATAAGTAAATAGGGCATCGACCACTAGATAGTTCACCATCAAAGTCTTTCTTTGGGGTGCCTCTCCAAATGACATTGATAGATTGATTGCCCCTTCTGAAATGATTTTCGACCACCCAAACCTGACTAGAGGGGTACGCACAATTTCAAACTTCAGTTGGCTTAAGTTTATTCCTTTTAGGGTGAGAGGAAGATGATGTTGGCTGAGTCGCCGTTATTGACCAGAACTTTCTTCACTTCAAAGTTGGTAATCTCAATAGAGATTACCATGGCATAATTAGTTTTATGGTCGATATTCTTTCCTTCGAGGTGGGCTGAGTCGCTGTCGGTAAAGAAATAGGGTCTGCATTTGTCGATGGATGGAACGCTATTTCGTTCGACGAGTCTTTGGTCTACTCTAGCCTCCTTTGAGTCTACTTTCTTGCTAATTTTGAGTCCCCCCCCAGTGAGACTTCCCGCGATCATGTTAATTACTCCTCAAATGGGTAGACGATTTTCCTTTGTCCTCCATCCTCGGGTTGATTGATCTTTTTTTACGAAAAGTTCGATCGATTTTGCCCCCTTTAGACTGTGTGTCCATGGCCGTATATTTCTTGAGATGGCCTTGTCTAATAAGCCTCTCAATTTCATTATAGAGATTGAAGCATTCATCTGTATCATGTCCTTTTTATTTATGAAAGTGGCAATACTTCTTCGATTTTTTCATCGCTTCAGTTTTCATCAGCTTCCTTGATTTCTTGAGAAGATTGTCATGCTGAATGAAAAATAGGACCTCTCTCTTCGCAATATTTAGTGGGGTGTAGTCGTGGAAGTGTTTTATTGGAGATCGACCTCTTTCTTTGTGTTTTTGGTAGTCTTTCTCTTTTTTCTTTTTGTCGATCTTAGAGTTTTTGAACTTCAGTTTGTTCATCTCCTCTTGGGTCATATATCCTCCGCCAGGTTAAGTAATTTCTCCATCGACCTCGAGTGCTCTCGCACTAATGCATTAGCACATTCTTCGTGTATAAGTCCCAAGAATAGCACATTGATCAGGAACTCAATCCTAGGATTATCTATTTTCAGGACCTCCGTGTTGAACCTCATAAAGAAGTCACGAAGGGACTCCCCATCATTTTGCTTGTTAGTGTGGAGGTGAGTATGGGGGAGTTTCACCTTTCTCCAGTTAGCGAACTAGTGCGGGAATTTATCGTAGAGTTGATCATAGGAGTATATTGACGAGGGCTCTAGCTTAACAAACTAATCAAGTGTTGTGCCTTAGAATGTGGTCACTAGCATCTTGGTGTGGATGTACTCGTTGTGCCTGTGCAGCTGCATCATATGCTTAAACTACATCAAGTGCTCGTTGGGGTCGGTTGAGCCATCGTACCTCAAAAGTTTGGTCAGGACCTTGGCATTGATAGCAATGCGCTCATCAATAATCTCCTAGATGAATGGGGAGCCTTTCTCTCGATGAGACCTTTGGGAGCCTTCTGGGTTGGGCACTCTCTCAGTGTTTCTCCTTGAGATCTCGTTGAGGCATTTATTTAGTTATTGCACTTGGTGGGAAACTTCTTCCACTCCTCCCGATTAGCTTGGGTAATATTGCGATCAAAATGAGGTCTCGTGCACTCTACTCTATTGCATTGCAGGGCTCAAATAGGCTGGGCCACGTGGTTCGTGGATTCATTCACTTCTTCACGTTGGTCATGCCTAGAATGTTCGACCCTATCGTGTTGCTGGACTTGATTAGGTCAAACGTGATGGTCTATGGAGTCAGCAGTTTTCTCTCTTAGTTTTGGTCGGCCCCTCTCTCCTTGGGGGTGTCTCGGTGGGCGCCTGGATTCTTGGCGACCATAATTGTTCCAGGGGGACCTTTCCTGTGGTAGAGGTGGTTGTAGAGTTGCATTGCCAGCTGGAGCTAGCACGGTAGTGTGCCTATTCAATGCAGCAGAAAGCAAAGCAGAAATTTGTGTGGAGATTTATTCACTTATAAGCTGCATCAGCTAAGGCATGATCAGCGTCACCACTTGCTCCTGTGGGGCATTAGGGCTTATAGCATGCAAAATTTGTGGGGATGGAGGCAAAGGTGGAGATGCTGACCTCATGTTATCCTCCCTCTTAGATGCGGCTCTTCTAGTGTTCCCACAGATAGTGCCAAAATGATGAAGTTGAAAGTTGTATTTAGTGAATAGGGTTGTGTTTGGGCTAATTCGACCAGGAAAGTCGAACAATCTAATAGTGATATTCTTTGAGGTCTAAGATCTGCAACTAATAGTTAACGTTAAACTAGCCGAGGTGCTCCCGGCTAAGGTACACCGATGCTCAAGCTAGTACTGATCGAAATGATGTAATCGAGCAACAGAGTAACAGCTTATAGTAATATGGCATTACTTGGAATATGGCTGGCAGTGAGGTATTTATAGTCTTCTTCTGGTGGATAATATGTCTAAGATGCCCCTATCAAGTGTAGAGGGCTCTTATCCTTACTTGGAGTTTATTGGTTATATCCAATTATGGTACTATTCCAAGTGACATTATCTCTTACTTTCCAGGATAAATAGTACTCTGGGGGTGCGCCTTTTTGCTAGAGTTGGTGACAGAGTCTGTATCGGGTGGCGTGCTTTATTAATGTAGAGACATGTTGCTTGTCAGAATATTAAATGTGGCAAGAATATGAGTCAGCGCCAGAGTGAGTACTCTGGTCGACAATTATCGAACAGACAAGGCGGTCGATTAGAGGGATTGTTGAATGGACAAAGCGGCTTGAAGCCTCCTGCTAAGTGTGGTTAAGGACAATCCGCTTGACTAGGAAGTTGTGATCAAGTGATCCAACCCAACTGAGTTCAGAAACGATATTTGGTTGTGCATGTTAAGTGGATCTAGGAGCTTTTAATAGCTTGTTGGACTATCCCATATCAATAATAATGTCTGTGGATTAGAAAAAATGAACGTAATCATCCTTATAAACCAAAACATAACTAAGCCCTCCATATTTTCCAAAACATAAAATTTGGACATTGTGTGGTAACTATAATTCAATATTTTTTGATATACGCATATAGCGGATTAAAATAATTAAGATGTCTCAAATTCCAAATTAATTAATGACATGTGATCTAATTACTTTTTCTAATATTAGAAAAACAATTATCTTCATAAAAATGGCTGTAAATATAATTTCCAGAAAATAAGAGAAATAAAGCATTTTCCTATTGGAAAACGTACATTCATGGGAAAGAAGAAAAAAGATTTTTTTTTTAATTGAAAAAAGATTTTTTTTTAATTGAAAAAAGAAAAAAGAATGAGTAGGACAGAAACCGGGCAAGGGGGATACCCATTTCCCATTCGGGTTTCTTAAACCTCTAAAACCCTCGCATATGTAAGAACCTAAATTAAGAATACCGTTTGTTCCTCCGCGCTAAAATCACAGCCTACATTCAATTACCAACCCAGGAATCAACTGGGAACTCCGTAAGTTATCGGAGTAATCAAAGATGTACCTCAAATTTCTACGACTGCGTCGTATTTGTTGGGTTTTGCCCAAGTTTTATCCTGGTAAGAATATTGCAAACACTCAAGTATGTTGTTCGTGCACTAACTCGCCTTCGCTTCTTCTTCTATTGTTTGGAGTAATGGATCGTTAAACATCTGTTTATCTGTTTTCTTGACATTTTTTAAAGGTAATTTTTGTCGGTTATCTGGGGAGGGCATCAATGTTTTGGCAGATGCCCGTTGGACTGCTTCTTGGCTTAATGCGAGCAGTAGCATCTATTGGAGGCCGCATTTCGCAGGCGTTCAAGGCCAAAGGTGGGGAGTTCCAGTTTTTCTTTGTAATTTTAGTTTTTTTTAACTTTTCTTTTGGTCTGTGAGGAAGAAGAATGGATTAATTAACCGAAGGAATTGCATGTCTTCACTTTAGCGGAGAAAAAGAAAGATAGCCTTAAAACATGATATATTTGGTGTTCATTTTGCTTTCATGAAGTAAAGAATTATTTTAGCTTTCTTTTGTATAGCACCCGTTATAATTGGAAACTGTGTTACTGTGAACTGGGTAAAGGTGGCAAATGTCTGTCGTTGTTAGTTATGTAAACTAGCGTCTCAGCACACTCTAATGCGTGTGGTAAATTTTGTTAGATAATAAAAATATTTATTTAGTTTTTATATAAAATTATTATTTCAATAATTTAAATATATTTATTTAATTTCTTACATAAATAAATAAAAAAATTAGGATAAAATGATAATAATGGAGTAGAGGTTTGGTGGGTTGTAGTGGTAGTTATGGCATAAATGTAATAAAAGATAAAAATAGGGGCCATTATGGGTACATCACTTAAAAACACATCAAAAGGGGGTTATGTGCTTTATTAATAGTATAGATGTGTTACTGATTTATTCTTTTGAAATAAAATTGAGCTAGTTTTTTTTACCTCTCTATGGAATATGGGGGATTCACCCAACACTTGGAAACTGAGGAAAAGGAAAATGTGTGAACAAGTGATTTCTCTCAAAATTTAAGTTTCTTCAAGCACAAAAGTTGTATGGTGTTTGTTGTGTACACTTGCAATTTTGAACTCCAACATCTTTAAGGTTTTTCTTTTTTTCACACTTTTTCTGCATTTTTCTTTAATGCCACCCACTTCCATACTTGCTTAATCTTCATGTGATCATCTTGATATGCATTTGTTTTTTAATGCTTGTTTTTGAAGTCAAAGTTTGAAAAGCTTATCATTTTCTGAGGACTGGTATCTCTCCCTCCCTCTCCCCTCTCTCTCTACACATATATGCATATAAATATGTATATATTCTTATTTATGCATTTGTATATCTACATATATACGTAATATTATGGTAGCTTACTCTTGTCATCTGCTTTTTCAAACTTTTCAGCTGTCCTGACTTGTTCATGGCAGCCATTTTCAGGTATTCCACTGTATCAGAAACAAAACATGACATGCTCTCTACGGCACATATTTTGTCCTTCATTCGATCTTCTCTTCATCAGCCAAGAGGTGAGAAGAGTGTTTGTTTGTTTTGAAGCTATCATTGCTCATTCAAATTCAAAGAATGAAAGACTCAAGACAGTGAGAAATACAATGGTTGTTCTCCTTATAGAAGTTTGGTTGTGCTTCTTTATCTAAGCTTATCTGGATTTTTGGTTGTCTGATGATACATTGTCAAGATTGCCCGGCATTGTTTGTCAATTTTTTGACTTTTTTTAAAAAAATGTGAACTAGGAGGGGCCAAAAGATAATAGTGGGGACACTTGTAACTGACATCCTCTTGCAATTCTACATCTTAGTTATGTGCCACAAATAATATTGACTTGACTAGTGGGGATTTGGTTAGAAAAGGATAAAATAGCTTTTTGCATTGTAAGTGGTAGTAAATGAGAATCATCGGAAATCCTGATCTTTAGGAGAGAAGGACTGAAACCCTGAACTTTATATTTGAGAAAAATGTGACAGTGATATTGATAAGATGAACAAGTATGAGAAGAAGGGGTGGCCGTCAGGCTGAGCAGCTTGGTAATTATGGTTCAAGAGAGGAAAAGAGAGGATGGACTGGCCCAGCAGGTTGGATTTAAGATGCCCTTTTTTGTTCTTGTCACCGACCTCTTGGGCTGAAATGACTTTGGCTGTTGTTTTGTTTTTGCATTATAGCGTCACCTAGCTGTGTCTACATGAGGAAACTGGCACAGGTCTTGTAATTCCTTGAGTTTGCTCACGTTTTGCACACTCATGCTTCCCATCTGTTGCAATTTCTTTAGATGTTCTAATTAGTAAAATAAATGGCATGTTTATGCTGAATGTAATGAAGTGCCGCTAATTCTTTTGAGGATGAAGAAATTAATTTCAAGGTCCTGGAGAGGAGGATTTGAAATACTATATCTTAACGTCAATTTACTTTTCTGCTTCTTGGTAAAGTCTATGGGCCACATACTATTGCCGTTATCTTTGTGTGAAGTTTTTGTTTAATTAGAAAATAACTGGAGTTTTGCCTTTTGGCTATTGTTGAACCTGGGGATCTGCACATGTCATTTATCTAGTATGTTGGAATATCTATGTATTTATCAACTTCGTTGTAGTGGCTGGGATTACCGTTAACATTACCTACTCTTCAAACAACTTTAACGGTATGAATGTGAGATGTAAGAACTCCTTTCTGCACTTTGTGCTGAATCAGACTCTAATAAGAGTGAACTTGCAGGCCCGTATCACTGCTGGTTGAACAGAATGGGAGGTAGCAAAAATTTGTTTAGGAAAGATGGAATTTTCCTAGTAATTATTGGTCAATATCTTGAAGGTTCTTTTGAAGCTAATCGAAATGCTGTCAAAATGTTCGAAAAAGCAAAATCACTTCAACAGAGGTACTGGTAGTAAATCTAAAATCTAGCTGAACTGGTAGATCATAAAATATACTTCTCATCTTTGATGCTGCAGGTATCCTTTCCTTCAAGTTTTGGCATTACAATATGGCAAATCAGTACGCCTGAATGATATTTCTACACTTTTGCTCCAGAGAATCATCAAGGAATTTGTTACTTTTCCTATCTTGTTGTCTAACAAGAATATCTTTGAGGTTTGTCATTTGTTAGAACTTGATGTGATTAAATCTATATGCATGTTGTGTGTTACATATGTGCTGCATCATATGTCTGGAAGTGTTATCTAACATATTACTGAGAATTCTTAAATCCATACACGATTGATGTGGTGAACCTCTGCAAATAAACTTATTTATTGAGGTAAAAAACATAAGTTTGCCTTGGTGAAAAATATTCATGATTCCTTTGGACACATTAGATTAGTTTCTTTTAATTGTTGCATTTATTACAAAGACCTCTGTGGTAAATATGCATTGAGAGACAAATCATGTCAGCAGAGTTAGCTAGTGTGATTATATGATGTTAATCGATCAAAAAATAAGAACTCACTTGATCCAAGTTCCCAAACCTTCAATAATTTTGATGTAGTTGTTGGTTTCAAGATCATTTAATAACTTAAAAGAGCAAGCTGCCTTTTGCTTTGCCTCTCAGGTAAAGTGAGTTTACTTTTTGCATGAATCTTTTTAGGTGTTGACCTTCATGGGTGGATTTGCCTTGTACATTCTTCTTCAGCATTGTTTAATTTGATATCCAATTTTTAATATTTATTTTACTTTTGTATTTCCTTGTTTGAACATGTTGTATTTTCACGTTTGTTTTTTCCTTTTTCCTGTGTGGATAACTGCTGCATTAGCTTTTCTGCATACTGCTTTGTGTTATTCATGTTTGCATGAAGCCTCGTACTTAATGATAATAACATTGTCTAAGAAGTATGTCATCCACAGCTTGCATTTCTATGTTTTGTTTCATGTGATATAATGCTTTCATTTTGTTGTAGTAAACTCTAGGAATTAGAATTCAGAAAGTTTTAGTAATACCTTTATTACATGATAGAATGGAAGCATGCTATTCTGTTAGGACTTAGTCTACATGCAATCATATTTTAGAAATGAGGATGCAGGCTTTCATTGATGAATATTTATGATTGACTTGTGAGTTTCGGTGGCACGCATATTTTGTTATACATTACGTGGGTTATTGAGGTGGTTGTCTCAAGTGTTACTTATTATAAATTGCTTGATGATCTTGTCATTGGTTCCTCAAAGATATACTATTTTCTATGGGGCTAGGCTGGGGTTTTTGAGATGGTTGTGACAGAAGGTTATTTGATAGCTGGCTCAATCTCCATTCATCTACATGCCTAGCCTCTCAAATAATTAAAGTTTCAGGAGTGGTCAATGATAGCTGGCTCAATCTCCATTCATCTACTTGCCTAGCCTCTCAAATAATTTAAAGTTTCAGGAGTGGTCAATGTCTATCCTGATCTCTCTCACATAAGGGCCTTAAAATCTTAAATTTAGTTTCCAAAAGAGTTTCTCCCCTCAGTTTGGTTTGCTATTTTAGGAGAGAGCAATTGTGGTAGAACGTGTCTCAATCACTGTTTCGTAGAATGGCATTTTGCACCTGTACATATCAACCACATCAGGTCTGACATGGTTCTATAGAGATATTTCCTGGCTTAAATTCTGGTGATGCTTTCAGTTGCATTGTGCAGTATATACTTTGATTCTTAAGTTAAGACCTCACTTCATGCTCTGTGAATCATCTGAGTAATGGTTTTGTCTAAGCATATAGGTCTTGATCAGTAATTCCTTGAAATGTCAATAATTGTTAATGCATGTATGGATATCATAAACTCTGAACTGAAACATAAATATGGCTAATTTTTGTCGTTACCATGTTTATTGTTAGAGGCTCTTTTAAAATGGTAAGTTATATATAATAGAGTAGCACGTAGATAAAGATTATTGTATTTCGTTCTATTATGGGAGTCGGAAATCACAGATGTGGTCATGGTGCTATTGGCAGTCTTAAGCCTTTCTTTTCTTCATTCTTTAATTGATTCTTTTCATCAAATGGCCAATGCAGTTAATAGCATCCTCATTTCTAGTCTAGCAAATTATGATCAGTACACTTTGCTTTCACATGGCGTGAAGATTATGTGAGGATCTACCTTGTTGAATGATCACATCATCTAAGAGCTTGATCTGTTAGAGGAGAGAAATTAATATCTCTCTCCAAAACAATCCCAAGTTTGGGCGTTATTCCTTTTGCTAAGGCTTAAGCATGTGGAGCTCTTTTTCGTAAATGGATGGCAATGAGAGTTGAGATCACAGCCTATTTTTTGCCTGGATCTAATACAATATTGAATGACCACATCATTTAAGAGCTTAAGCTGGTAGAGAGGACCAACATGTAATATGTAATATCTCTAACTTACCTTTAGTATACTTTCTTAATTTTGAAAATTAATTTGTAAAGCTGATCATACATTACAACTTCTCTTAATTTGGTTTGCTTTTAGTTTTATTTCTTTAATTATTTGTTTTCCTATTCCTTTTTGGGTTGCATTTTGCTGTCTGCAACACTTTGCCACTTTCTAAATCACACATGCTTTGAAATTCACACTTTATAATTTCCTCCTGCTGCCTTGGTTCACTGAGAATGGGCGTAGATATATCAAGTAGGTTAGAATTTCTATATTTAAGACGGGTAATTATTTGGCTGAAAATGACTAACTTTCATTTGAAAAATTGAAATAATCTTACCTTCATTTGTTTGATTATTACTGCAAACATTTTTTGATGTATGTGGCCTTGGAGGATATTGCATTTTCCTCAGTGTAAAGTTGTACAGTTGTGCATTTGCTTTTTGATTAATTATGACGCTTGATATTTTGTTATTTTTGAATTTCTATAGATGAGCAAAGTGCCATGTCACATTATATCCAAAGGTCTTCAGAATCCTGTAGTCTACCTTGACGAGGATGTTGATCTTAAGGTGCTTGATAAAGGTGCTCCTGTTCTTGTCTTTTTTCCCTTTCTGGAGAGTGTAAAGCAAATGACTGTATGCAGTTTAAGAACTTACTCTTAACATAGTAGTTATGGATTATGTAGAGAGTCATCAAGGGGTGACCTGTGAAGTCATCAGCTTGTAGGAACTTAAGAAACCTGAGAGGGGCACAAAAGATATAGGCAGGCATATTTCAGTTAACTGGAAAATAAAGCAAGAAAGCACGAATCTGTCTTCCCTCTCATTTTGCCGTGACATATTCTTTGTTGTCTCTTGCGATTTCTTTGTTGGTACTCCATTAATAGTGTTCCTTTGCCTTGAGATATTATGGTATGATATTTCAAATGGTGAACACTAGATACCTTTCTTTTCGAGAACATTTTTTTCCATAAATTTCTGTTGCAGATCCATTTAAGGATTGGAACTTCTCATCGTATAAAATTATTAGTTTTAGAAGACACGTTGGATGTTGTCTCGATGGAATAGAAGGAAAAAGAAATTGTAGTTGGACTAGTATTTCTGCTTTCTAGCCCTTTTTCAATTTGTTTGCATGGAATCGCCTGTGTTTGCCATAGCATGTCTCCTTTCTTGCCTTTTTTCATCTTGTTTATGTGGAATTGCCTATGTTTGCCATCCATAAATGGCAACATTATAAAATTTGAATGCTGGCAGTGGATTTAGTCATTTGCTATTTCTGTTCCCCTTCCCGCGGTACTTATGTCTTGAGGGGTGAGGGAAGGGTTGGCAAAAACATGTTTGGTTCATTTCTTCTTGGTGTCTTCCTGCAATCCTTCAATTTTATGATGTCTGTTCACTTTTTGAATGTGATATAATATGCTTTATACAGCAGTTAATTGCCAAGTATCTCATTGTTTCAATTGCTATCATGTTGGCAGCCATTCACGATTTGCACGCGGAAAATGGCATTGGAACTAATGTTGATGATATGAAAAGCACTTGGGTCAAGCCTATTGAAGTTGTCAAGGAACTAGATATTTGTTCCGCTTCACGAAACTTACTGTTTTCCTTCCCAGGTAGAGGGTTCTCGTGATTTTTGCAGTTGCTACACTTTTCTGAGTAGATATGTTGAGGGGTGGGAAGTGGGAAATGGGAAATAAGAGAACCTGGAGAAATTTTTGATGAGCAGAGCGGCTGATGTGTGTGCTTCTGGAAGGCTTTTTCATTTTTGCTTTTCGGAGGAGGTGGTGGGAGGGAGCGGGAGGTTTCCTTTATGTCCTTGTGGTGAGTGATATTGATACCACTTATTGGTCTACATTGTTGCCAATGAGGGTTTTAATTATTGCATATGAAGAAAGTGATTCAGGAGAGAGAATTTGTAAACAGAGAAGCCAAATGGTTTAGCATCTTGTAGAAGTGAATGTTCAGTTGTGCCCTGGAGGCACAAAAGAGTTTTTAGGGAATTTTTCCTTTCTCGAGTTGAACTCTTTTTTTTCTTTTCTTTTGTCTGTAATGCAGGTAGCTAGAACACTATGTTGCTGGTCGGTTTAACCTTTTTGGTCATTTGCAGGTTGCATTTCAGTTCATGAGAGTGGCAATCGCTGGTTCCTTTCTGATGTTAATCACCACAGGATTATTGTGTTCAACAACAATGGGAAAATTTTAGATGTTGTGCGTACTAGAATTTCATTTGATACTTTTAGGATTGGGTGATCTTTTGGAATAACCTATTTAGTATGCTTAATGTGGAAGCATCGATTAAGTATTGTTCTATCCTATCAGATTGGTTCTTCTCCTGGATATGAGGATGGAGAGTTTGAAATTGCAAAATTAATGCGCCCAGCATCTTCATTTTATCATGATTCTGAGGATTGCCTGTATTTTGTGGACTCTGAGGTATGCTGCCTAATCATCTCTGAATTGTTTTGAGTCTTGTATTTGATAAGTGCAAGTGGTTATGGTCATTCTTTAGTCTAGATGTAAAGAAGTACTAGAGGTAGGAAAAACTTCTAGAAGGAGAAGACATCACTAACCTTATATGGCACAGAGGTGGTGTAATACCAACAGTGTGTGGTCTTTAGCAAACTTTGTCAAAAGCAATAATAAGAAATCATCTATTGATCTTCAATGCAGCCAAATATAGTTCGATGAGACAAGCTTCAGGCTAGATAATTTAAGAAATAATGGGCCAGGTAACTGTGACAGCCGCTAACATGTCAATTAATGAAGTATTTTGGGTCGCTACTCAGGGCTTAAATTTAGATTGACATGAAGTTTTCTTGTCTTGGCTTATTTCTGTGAAACCACATAGCTTCTGATGTTTTAACTGTTTTCGTGTTAATAGGGATTAAAGAAGAAAATAGTACAGAAAGTTTTAATTTAGCACATAGAGTCTCAAAAGGAACATAGGGGAATCATTGAGAGCTTTGTGAACTGTGTAGTGAAAACTGACAGATAATAATAGAGAGAATGATAAATATATTTGACTATGAATGTAGCTGGGCCGCTCTCGATCAGATTCTGGGGATATTTCTACTTTTCCCAGCTCTGGCTAACTCACATGGGAAGTGAAGCTCAATTTTATCTCAAGTGATTCTTTAATAGGTGTTATTGTCTGCAAACAAGAAAACCTGGGTGACTTCCCTAAGAATCAACACAATGGCTCCAATAAGTCGTGAAGTTGTGGAAAGCCAGTAGCTGTTTTTATGTAGACGAAGTGGCAAGCTGGATGTATAATATGTTCCACATGGTTAAAAAGATTTGATTTTCTAGAAAGCATGTGCTGCTGTTTCGGGAGTTCTTATAGCATGACTCATTTTATCTAATTGTTCTAGGTGCTTTTGAATTTCTCAGTCTGGCACTTCATGAATTAGTAGAACCTCTGGATATTTTTGCCTGACTTAATCTTTTCTGTTTCACTAAGATGTTCAGTTCCACTTCTACCCGTCTCCCTGTTAGATGGAGGTTCCTAAAGATCTGTTACTATCTTAGCTCATGCCTTGTAGCAACACAATTCTGATTTTATACGTTTGGTATTTTGCTCTCGTCAATAATTCAGTCTGTTGTCATATTTCCAGTGAGTTTCTGGATGGCTGTTTGATTAGTCGATTATTTTCTCTATTCATCACAGAACCATGCCATCAGGAGAGCTGATATGGAGAGGAGGGTTGTGGAGACAGTTTTTCCAGTAACTGACGGTAGTAACAAGAATAAAGGATTGTGGAAGTGGATTCTGGATAAGATATGGACGAAAAGGAATATGAATTTGAAGACTGAAGAGTTCAACTCTGACTCATTTTTGTTTCCTTGGCATCTTCTGAAGTCTTCTGATGATGATATCTTTCTACTCAGTCAAAGGTAGAACACAATATATATTCATTGGTCAAATTTCAGCTTCTGGTTTCTTTTAGTTCTTATCTTTGTTCACTTGAAACTTTAATTGGATGATTGATGATTTTGAAGGTCTGTATGCCAGGCTTTAGTATTCTGGAACATTTTTTTCTTTGATTTGCTGTCTTATGAAATACTGGTAACTTTGGATTCTTGTTACAAGCTAAACAAGCAATTGGACAGCAGGCTGATGATATAGTAACTTGCCCTTTTTTGGTTTAGGAGAGAGAAACTTAATTAGCATGAGCTCTCTTCTGCTGAAAATTGTTTGAAAGGCTCAAGAAATTTTGCTATGTTTACATTTTGTAGCATAGGAGCTTGCACATGAATGAGCAATGGGAAGAATAACATAAGTGATTACATATCTGAGTATTTCCTGGTTGCACTTGTAGGAACTAAAGTTGGTTTGCTTTTAAGTCAAGAAAACACAAAGTTTTGAAAGATAAAGTTACTGCCACAAAGGTTTCACTAGCTTGCCTTTTCTGGTTAACTTGCTTGATTGAACTTATTGTTTCGTCTAACCATGCAGCATGCATTAGGTTTTAGGTGAAGTTTGAACAAACAACTGTGCTTTTTAAAAGATGGAGATATATTTAGCAGTAGAAATATTTAGGTAGTAAAAGGTGATGCGACAGTGAGTATTTTAAGCATATGCTGTTGTCATCTTAATGGGACTGGTTAGAAGATCAAGCATCATAAGGGCCTCTACTGTCATCTAAGCCCAGTGGGGACTAAATAACTGGAAAAAAGAACAGTGGAAATGTCTCTTCGTGTTTATGCATAAGCTGTACGACTTAGGTATGGGTGAAACTGATCAAAACCTTTTAGCCAATCCTGAATTATTTATTTCATGACTACACTATTTTGTTGGTTTTCTGGATTGCCCATGTCATTTAAGAGGAACCTCGTGATGGGGGATGGGGGAATCCAAGTCTAGCGGGGATTGCTTTTTCTTTTTTCAATGTTTTAAAACTATCTTTCTATGTATTGGTTTGAGAAAATTGTCCTAGGTTCTTTTGTTGTATTTTGACACTCTATTGATATGAATTTTGATTCGGCAATGTAAAGTAATCACTTCCCTTGAACACCTTTGAGGCCTAACTTACCATAACAAATCTCTGAAAGACCAATGCAATTGATTACTAAAGCTGAGCCAAGAGCTATAACTTAGATGGGGTGGAGTGTTTCAGAAACTGACCAGGCTGATAGGGCTGGAGATTGTTTTAAGAATTGAACTATATGCACTTTGCTTTGGCTATTCTTTTCTTGTGATTAATTGTTTTCATTTCCCACATATTGTTATTGCTGGTGTATATTCTGATGTCATCGAACACTCTTAGGATTTCTTCACTGGAGTATGATACTTTGGCATTCATGTAAAATGGGTATGTTATGAACAGCTTCTTGTAAAAAATGGACCTCTGCTGTCAATTTAAAATGACCATGCCAACTGAAACTGTATTTGATATCACATGCCAAACAAATCGGCCATCTTGATAATTTCAGTTAATGAACTAGAAGTCATTAAAAAAATTTTTCTTTCATTTTTTCCTTCTTTTTCTTTTTTGCTTTTCTGCACAATTATGTGGCGAAGGAAGTCAAAGCACTTCATGTTGTGAGGTCTGCACAATACAGCCTGCTGACGGTAGATATGTGGGGTATGCAATATTCTGAAGTCAATCCATTTGGAAATGAGTCAGCACCAGTTGGTTCCCCACATTGTAAAAGCAAACAAATTAGAAAATAATGTCATCATTTGTGCATGGCTTATCTGCATGTTGATTCTGCTTGTCATGGTAGTGTGATTCATCTGTTCATCACTCCGATGTGCAGCTTTGGAACTCTATGGATCATAGATCTCAAATCAGGCTTTATAAGAGAAGTTGTAAAAGGTATGGTCCGTTTCTTCCCTAATTCGTGTGTTCACTGGCCATGCAGTTTGACTAACTTGTCGTTACCTGAAAGAATCTTCAAAGATTTTGGAGATCTGTGGGCAGATGATTCTGGAGAAATGCAATCCACTAAGGCAGCTGCCTGCTGATTGGTTGCAGCAGCAAGTTGATACCTATTGTTCATTTGAGGGAATTCCATATGCTGGTCTTATGTCTTCTGTGGCAACTTTTCAGGACCACGTAGTATTCTGTGATACAGGTAATAGAAACTTCTTGTCATTTATATTTCTTCTTCTGCTGTAGTGTTAAATTCTGTTTATGGTGAATGCTGATTAGTTTATTTATTGAAGTTGCTCAGACAGTAGTTAAGTTCAGCAAAGGATCTGGATCAGCATCAAACTTCCAATTCTCAAACTTTGGGACCCTTGGGCTTCCTTATTGGCTTGCGTCCTCTCTAGAACGAGTCTATGCTGTGTGAGTATGAGCATTTGGCAGAAAATTCTGAATTGCTTTCTGCTAACCTAGTTTTATTACTTGATTAACTTATTATTATTCTTTTTTTTTTAAACTATTTGTTACAGTGATGATCCATCAGGGATAGACCCTGATCATTTGCAATGTTTTCGCTTATTGCCAGGTATTTACTTTCCTATGGTATGAAATGCAATTTCCTTTTTCTTGTCTGATTATTTTCCTTTCTTACACCCGCTTATCTGTTGTTCCTTATGGATTGGGCTTTCTCAAACTCTCTTAATGTATATAGATGTCTTCTAAAAGAATTTCGATTATCAGTAATGTTACATCCTTTATTTCTTTGGCAATCTCTTCTTTTCCATTATTCTGTTCCTTGTGCCCCGTAGAAGCGTTGTAGATGTAAATTTGAGGATTCAAATTCTTGGAAGAATGTGGCAACCACAGGCTACATTTATTTTCTAGGACTCAACAATACTGTGTCAAGTTGTAAAAAGTTAATTATTTTGTTCTGTTAGTTTGCTAGGTTGTCTCTATTCAGTTAGTTCATCTAAGCCGCATACCATCTAGTTTAACTGCCAGTCTTGCAGTCCTAAAGGGCTGTAGCATCAGTTCATTGTTATATTACTCAAATTATTGTTCAACTTGAAAACTGTTCTCTTGGAATTGTCTTTTCTTTGAAGTATGAGCTGTAGTCATTAAAGGCACATGAGACTGGGGGCTAGAAACAAGGCTCAAGTCTTGAATAAGGCATGCACCTTGGCTGCGCCTTGTGCCTTATTTTAAGTCTCAAGGCACATTAAGGCATGCCTGATCATGTAAGGCAGCTCCTTGTACTATTTTTGGTTCCTTCTCCCTCTTCCTCTCTTCTTTTCTTCCTACCTCCTTGTGTTCTTTTTTCTTTGTTCTTCTCTTCTGTTGCGGCACCATATATGCCATATGTACTGAAAGAAAGTTCTTTTCTCCTCTTCTTTCTTTCCTCATTTCTTTCTTTCTTCTTCTTTGTGAAACATGCAAAATAGATCTACTGAAAAAATTATTGAAATATCTTGTAATGGAGTTATATAATCCATGGTTTCTCAATAATTAAGCTCTCAAATGAATGGAATTCTGAAAGTTGCTGAATATTTCGGCAATAAGTTGTAAACTTTCTGAAATAAAGGAAATTATTTGTGACTAAGTGCTGAAACTAACTAGAATTTTGTTGTAATTAAGTGCTGAAAATGATTGAATCATCTATTTAAATCTTAAAGTTATCAAATTGTTGATATTACCAATTTATATTGAAAAACAGCATTATTGTGCCTTAGTTGATAAGGCAGACGTGTTACCTTGTGCCTAGCACCAGGATACATTTGTGCCTTGACGCACCTTGGGCCTACCAAATGTGCTATGAACCTAACATTGGTCCGTGCATGTCCTTGTTGACCATGTTAAGTAGTTTGGCAGACGAGTCTTACGCTCTATGTCTCAGGGAGAGTTGATATAGAGTTGAATATCAATATCCCTCAACACACTGATCTAGTAGAGCTACCACAAGAAGGATGCATATGGTGCCAAGCTAGAGGGGCAGCTGCTGAAGTCTCAGGAGTAGAGAAAAAAACCACATCATCAGAAAAGGTATTTAATGCCTTTAAACTTCAGTCCTAAATGTTCACATTTGTTGGCTTCTGGTTTTGAAATTTGAACTATTGGCTTGTGTAGGTTGGTGTTGCTCAGCAGTGGTATGACGAAATTGATAACCTAAGCTTTTCGGTGCCACGAGAAGAATCGAAGACAGAAGAAGAAAGCAGATCTCCATCCCCCGGTGATGAATTGCAAGAAGGGAGAGCCCGCATTGGTTGCACAATCAACACTAGCCCTGGAACAAGTGAGGTATAATACGAGATTCTTCATGAATTTTGGCCAACATTTATGCTGAGAATTAACAAACAACATGACTCATAAGGATCTTTGTTCGTTCTTAGAATGCCATACAACGTTCTTGCAACCTAAAATGTTGTTTTTGGTACCCAAAGGCTACTGATCGGTGATTCTTATTTGCTTCATATCTTTCTGATTCGTCCAGGTTATTGTTTATGCTGCATTTTACTTGCGGCTGAAAAAGAATTCAAATTCACACAACAGTCAGGAGAACAAAGCAGCAAGGATAGCTGATATCTTGGACCCGAAGGGAAAATTCAAGGAAGAACTACTTGTTAAACTCATGATGATGTCAGATAGAGATCTGGAAGAACTCATATTTATGAGACCTCTACATGTGAGACTCAAATTTAATTGTCGCGACCACCAAAAAGCAGATAATACAAAAGGTGTAATTCTAACTGATTCCTCTGTGAAAGTCGACGTTACCCTGTAATAGCTGGTGAGGTATCCCATCAATTTTGTGCACTTGTTATTCATGCATAATGAGGGAGGTTCCCTTGTAACTTTATTATTGTAAGAATTGGGGGTCATACTTTTGTCATCCATGAAGGAATTGAGCCTTAATAATGGTTATGGTTTATGTCGTTAGAGACTGAAGTGGCTTTGATGAGTATTTCTGTAATAGCAACCAATAATAAATTTTTCCTTATTTATTTTGATTTTTTTGAAATGAGCATTCGCCTGTTTTGGTATGCGAGGACAAACTGTATTTTTGCAGCCTGTGGACACAAAATAATTTTGAAGTGATTCTTAACTTGATAGGACTGTTCAATTGCCGTATGCCTTTTTACTGTCACACATGCCAGTCAATTTTTCGAAATTTTCGTTCTGTTATCTAAACTTTTCTAAACCACACGTCTTGCATTTGCACATGAAATTTGTCATTTATCATTATTGATGTGTAAAATTGCTCAATTTTATGATGTGTTCTGCATTTTTGTATACAATAAGTCTTTCTTTTTCTTATTATTTATATTACATCTTAAATGAGAGAAAAGTTGTATTTCTTAATGGAGAAAACAGGAATGTGGAAATATGTTTAAAATTCTTTACAATGAATGTGGCAGAGTTGGGAAGTGTGTTTACTTTGGTCTTTGGATACAAAATGTTATGGCTTAAATCCTGGTCTTTCTACAAATTATTATTTCTTTGCACGGTGACGCGGAATTAACTCTCAGTTCAAATTATCTGGAATTATTTATTTTTATATGAAATTAAACTATAGGGCATTTATACATTTTGCTTGCTTTTGATGGAAAAATTGAAGGGATAATCGTGATATGTATTTGTCAGAAATGTTCAATTGCATTTCAATAATCTCCAACGTGGATTATTATTTTGTTCAATAATCTTGATATCATTCTCACATCTACTGATACAGTTTGTAGTTTGAACTGTAACAAGTTTATAAGTATGTACGTAAATAAATAATTTAGGGTTTAGTATATCAAGAAATAGTTCTATATGTAAATAGAATATCAACTATTAGTAAACCTTACAAAAATATATAGCAAGTGAACCCAGGCTTTGAATAAAGATAGTATATCAACCTCGGAAGCAAGGCACTATGCCCGAGTAACTAACTAGGTACGTAGGGAATGCCCAAAGAGTTGGATTTGAATTGTATTTCTATTATTATTGTTTTTACCAAAGTGAAAAAGGAGAAAAGCCATTTTGTGTGAGGGAGACAGCAAAATATAGCAATATCTTTTTTTTTCTTCTTTGTTTTTTCTATAAATGAGTGACCCAAAAAAGCACTTTGAGAGAGCTTCTAAGTGAAGCGTGTCGGATCCAATTTATCATACAGGGAAAGCACAAAACACTATAGATCTTTTTTTTTCCCCTTCTTTTAATTATATTTTTGTGGGGAGGTGATAGAACAGGTGAGAATTAGGTCGACCAATAAATGGTAAGAGACAAACTTTCAACCAAACATGCATTGCTTTATTGGCAGGGATAGAATATATAGATAAAGATACACAAAATCCAACGCTTTTTTAAAAACTTTTCATTAAATTCATCCACTCTGAAATGAAATGACCAAAAGGGGAGGGATTGTATACATATATTCAATCTGAAAATTCCCTATATGAATACTCTGTGTGTGTGTGTGTTCTTGTATATATCTACTGTGGGTTGGCGTGGGGGGCTAAGCCATTTCCATGCAAGTGTGTGTGTATATGTGTATGTGTTGGATGTAAGAATGATGATTATGAAATGATAGCTTTGGCATCAGCTTTTCTTGGATGCTGTGTTTGAGAAGACAAAAGCAAAGTCCAAAGTTATTCAAATTATTGCTGAAGCAAAACAAAAGCTCTTTCACCCACCACTTCTGACACCACTGCCCTCCTTCCACCCCACAATCACATTCCCTTGTTTTTGGCACTGAAACCCTAAACCACCACCTCCGGATCCCCCACAAAATTAAACACACACACACACACACACACACACACTGTTCTTTTCCTCATAACTTTTACTTTCATTAGTCCAAGTTTGATCTAGCTAGCTAGTTGGTTTGAGAAATAGATACATTTCTATATAGGGGCAAAAGTCCAAAATGATGAAAATAGCAGAAGTGGAGAAACACAAGAAAGATGTCAAGAGTGAATATGTATACCACAAATTAACAAAAGAAAATAAAAACAAACAGATTAATTTATAGTCCCACAATTGAAATGTTAAATATACCATCACCATCATCGAAACATATATATAATAGCAGAATTTTCAACACATGCATGCAAATATATATATATATATATATAAATATAATATGGGTTTCCTTTCTAGCTATACAATTCAAAAAAACAAAGAGGAAAAAATTTAAAAAAAAAATGATGCTAAAAATGATGAAGATGATAACAAGAAATAACAAACTTCTCACCCAAGGACAAGAAATACTAATGGAGACCGATATAATGGATCCACAGAGAAAGAGATGACCAAACAATAACAATTATAATAATAATAAACGCGCCGTTACAAATCTTTCTTCATCCCCACACAACAGCAGCATCTGGGTTACAGCAGCCTGCATATATCTCCACAAGAACACTGAAATTCACCTGTTGGAAATAGGGTTTGGTCCACTTGGAACTTCATGATCACTTGCTTCAAACCGCTGATCTTTTCCTTTGGATTTAGATGCATGTGGATTAACTGCCCTCTTCCTGGGGTGAAATTCCACTGTACTAGCGGCGGCAGCACCAGCTTTTTCTGCAGAGAAAAGGGTTTCATGAGCTGGAAGAGTTGAGGCGACATCTGAAGAGGGCCTCGAAAGATCGCCCGAGGAATTCACGAACGCAAGAAGGATGAAGAGAAGGCCAAAGAAGAGTAAAAAATGGTGGGGTTTTGTAGAGAATTCAAGAACTGAAGATGAAGATGAAGATGAGTTGATTCTGAGTGTTGTTGCCATGCAATTTGAATATAGAAACCTGCACCCCCCAAGAGCCCACCAGAGATCAATATCCATTAACCAGATGATCAAGAAGAATTAAGAGAGGAAAAATAGAAGGCAGAAAGAGAGAAAAAAGAAAGAAAGAAAAGAGAGAAGGGAGAAGAAGCTTCAGAAAAAGTGGTGGATGGAAAGGAGAAGGGTTTGAAATTCCACCCACATTTTGTTTTTGAGGAACCAAAGAATTCTTTTCTTTTTTCTTTTTAAACTTAAGATGCAAGTATAGAACTATATATTGTGCAGTCTTTGTGGTTGTGGCTGGTTTCATGGAAGAGGCCTGGCAAATGATGATATTGACTTTGTTGCCCCCTGTAGCTAATAGGGTAATTATATTATTTTCAAGCATTTTTTTCTAGAATATACTAATTAATTATTTCTTTTGTTAGAAAATTTTGGTCTAATCAAAATATCTAATTTGAAATGAATTCTACAGAAGAGTTGAAAAAGTATATATCTTGTATGGATATTTTTACATTGCTGTTGTTAAAAGTAATGATTAAGAGTTAGTAATCCAATCTATTGTGGACTTAATTGAAAAGACAGTTTTGGAAAAATATTCAATTCTAAGAGATGAAATCTTATTTTGGTATTATCCGAAAAAAATAAATTAGAGTAATAAATCTGAGATAAAAATGTACTCTCTAATATAATTGTTGTTTTTCCAAGTTCGATTATGTGTTGTCTAGGCAAACATAAAGTTAGAATTTTTAATGTTGAAAGGTAAAATAAATATTTTGAATCAGACATGCCAAGAAGGTATTTTAAAATTTTGAAGGGAGCAAAGCTTTAAATTTCATTTAATTTATATAATATTTGGGATAGTAGACAAATAATGAAGGGGACAAAGGTTGGGTCCAACCCTTTAACTCTACAGGTAGAATCTTCTTACTTTTGATTTGTCTCATCTAAAACCCACCCAAAAACATGTGAGTTCGGGAAACATGAATTACATTTCAAAGTTGGTAAAAAAGAAAATAAATAAATGAAAGAAAGAAAAAAGAAAAAGAGAGAGAGAAAATTGAGTTTGTGAACCAACTAGTTAAGTCAAAACTTGAAATTCAAACCAGCCTCGGCTTGACTCTAAAGGCTTATGAATGTTATGATATATAAAATTCAGTTCAAATATTCTATTTTAACATATCAATATAGTTTAATTATTTTTTAATATTATAAAATGAAATGAATGATTAACATAAATTAAAATAGATCATTCAAATTCACTACCCTGATTTTGATTCTGAAATCTTGACGATTGTTTGGACGTTCAACTTTAGTTCAAATCTTTTATTTCAATAAATGTTTTGTTTTCTAAAATTGCATACTAAAGATTCTTTCAAGAGTTGAAACGATTCATTATATCATTTGCAATAATATTATGTATTAAGAATAACTATCTTCTAGCAAAACTTTGTTTGTACTTTGAAAAATATTGAAATTGCATGAAATCTTATTAAATACTTGAACTCAAAGGAAATTATCTCACCTCTTTTTTAAGTAAATGTTCACCTTCAAAACCAATAAGGAGTACTGCAAGTTTTTATCAAATAGGAAAATCAACAAAAACTATATATATATATATATATATCATATCTTTCAACTTTTATTTTTATGAAATTGAGTCAAAAAATATTTGAGTAGCACCTCATAAAAAGAGTTTCTCCAGAACTACAAACAGGATGGATAAGGCGAGTCAGCATGCTATCTAATTTCTTATTTGCAAATCAACCTTCTTAGTATGTTACTTTGCAATGAATAAAGAATTATAAAACAACGAAAAAGGAAAAGAATGAAGTGGCATAGCAAAAATAACGATCAATTTCTTTACTCAATTAAAAGAAGTAATGAAAACTTTTAGTAGCTATTGAACCCTCAATTCAATCCTAAATTACACAATTTAATCATATATATCTCAAAATTAGTTCATAAATACTAGTAATTAAGGTTGGGGCATGATTGTCATGCCCCCCCGCCCCCGCCCCCCAATTTACTCCTTTGGTTATGTTGCTGTGTATTTGGCCATGCTCTGAAAGCTAAATATAAAGAATCTTGAAAAGGAAAAAGGAGATGGACATTGGACTATATGGTGGCTAGCTTTTTTTCTGTCTTGGCCGGTTGTTCCCCCAAGAAAAAAATTTCTTTGACTTGGTCCATACCTATGTTTAGGGAAAAATAGTTGTTTTGTTCTTTGCTTTGCCCTTTTGTTAATTTTATCAAATCAATAAATAATGTCTCTTTCACGTTTTCTGTTGCAAGTCAAGGAACACAAGTATCACATAAAGCTGCCTATAGGCCCTATACCTTCCACTAAAGCTTATATCTATATTATTATCTTTGACCAAATTCGTATGTGTATATTTTATACTACTTTCTAATAAATCAAAAGGGCTAAAGGAGAAAAGAAAAATCTCCTTGTTTGTTTAGGCAATGTTTGATTTTGTTTTTTTTTGTTGTTGTTGTTGTTGTTGTTATTTTAATATGTATTTTAGAGAATGAATGTTGAAAGTAATATTAGAGAATGTAAAGGCTTTGTTGAGGATTATAATAGATTTTTTGTTATATTTTGGGGAATAGTTAAAAATTAGTTTTGGAGAGTTTTGGTATATTTGTTTATGTTTTGGAGGGAGATATTTTTTATTTTAGTAGTTAAATCAATAATTTTTTATTGAATTTTTGGAATGAAAGTGAAATTGAGTAATTTTTTTATTGTTATAATAATAATAAAATATATATGACATATATAATATGTATGTATATATTGAAAAATGGGGAAGTTTTGGGGATAATGAAGTATAGAAGAGGATATTTTGGAAAAATATTTTTTAATATTTTGGAGGAAAAATAAATGTATGTTTGGTTACGTTTCTCCAAAACAATTTTGTTTTAGAACAAAATTCTTACGTAATGATTAAAAAGAGGAATGATGATAACCAAATGTGATTGTGTCAAAATAAATATAATTTTTACGTAATAATAAAAAAGATGAGTGATGATGACCACATTCATTGCTAAATATAGTACTTCAACGACATTAGGTTGCATGATACTACATGAGCTCAATGTTGGGAGTTTTATTCTTATGAAAAGGCATATTGAATAAGGAATTTCATGTATATATATATATGAAATCTCATTGTCCATAAAAAATTCTAGCTATATATAGAACAAAGTTATCATTAGAACTTCCCAATTGAACTGTTTAGAACGAGGTACATTATTGTTCTGCATCACACCATTAGTTGATACTCAAGTCCATCATCGAGCAGACATGTAAGGTGTAGTTTTGCAAAATATTCTCATCATAATGTTTTATTTTTATAAAAAAGTGTTTCGATGTGTACAATAAAAGGAACAATTTATAAATCAACTCAAAAGACTCAATTTATTCGATATATGAGATAAGAATTGATACCATTCAGCTGAGAGAGAAAGGAAGATATATATGAGATCGGAAAGACAAAGCATCATATTCTCTCAAGCAACATTGCTGAAAGCAAATGCCCAAAATGAGGTGTTGTCTCCGCCATGGCTAATCCTTGGGCCCCCTCGCAAAATCAATACAGACATACACAAATGCACTGACCTACAAAACATTAATGTTCAAAAATACAGACTACGCACATATATATACCAATACATACGCACATACACAATTAATTATATAGATATAAACGTATTAAGTTTCTTTTTTTGTGTACGATATTTCATGAAATATATATATATATATATATATATATATAAATTTCTAGTAATTTAATTAAGATATATATAAATAGACGACAATAACATCGTATGAAACTAGTTCTAAATTTGACTATAGAGTCTAGACCATGTTCACTCCAATGCATATCTAATTATTTCAATTGAAGAATTTATAAATATTTAGACTATGAACATAGAAAGAAAGCTAACTAGTGATTAACATGTCATAATTTGTGCATGAAATGGTAATAAAGAGGTACTTCTCAAACATTGTTGCAAAGTTGCTTACGAATGTATGCTAGACAATTATGACATTGTTCAATGGTGCAATAATTACTAATTTTAAGCCTGATTTAATATATAATTTGGATTAATTCCATCCCGGCCGGTGTACATGGTTGTAATTATTAAAAAATAAAATGAAGTCAAAATTGTGGAAATGGTTCATACTTTGAACACAATAATTCTTGACATAATTAATAAAAGTAAGATCAAATTAAAATTTTTGGAGACAGTACTTCATCATCCAACTACAATATAATTTTTAAAAAATCTCAATATATTATTTTACTAACAAGGATCAGTATGGAGTTTAATCTTAAGAAATAGCGACTCAAAGGGGCAGAATAGAAAAACAATTTATAAAATATTTTTAAATTTTTAAACTTTTTCAATACGTTATAAAATTGAATATATATATATATATATATATCACATCTATCAGACAATTGATGATGAATTATTATGTAGTGGCTTTGCATAAATCACTAATTCTTTGAGCTCACACGCAACGCATTAAGGATCAAAACAAAGAAGCAATGTCAAATATTTAAAGAAGGACGACATCAATAAAAAAAAAAAAAAAACCCTCAAACACAAGTTTTCAAATTTTGCCTGCCAAAGTACACCAACTCTCATGTGCCCATTTGCCCTATTTTCGTGACAATTTCTGTACAAAGTCAATGAAGTGGAACTCATAAGAAAAATCATTGAGGCCATGATTCTTTTTTAATCATAAAAAAAGAATATCAATGGGGAATGATTTTCAACTTTTGAGGACAAGACAGCCTTAATAATTATGTCCTAGCTAACATGTTCATCTTATTTTTGTAATTAATTAGGTAAGCATTAGTAATAAAGTTAGCAGCAAACCCCAGAGACACCTCAAGATAGTCACACTATATATTTTGTCACAAATTGTCAAAAAATTGAGGTAAGCCTTTGCAATCAAAACCTTAATAATAAGCTTAGCTGTCCTTTTATTACCTATTGTCACTCAATGACTAGTAATGTTAGTTGACACAAAGATAAGTAATTAATTTCCACAACAAAAACCACTAGCTAGAAACTCTTGCGACATATAGGGCTATATTCAATTATTACATACTCCATAGCTATTTGATTTAACATAGAACTAATCAAATATACATGGAGTCCTATATAGCTTTTGAGAACCAAAAAACTTAAATGTATCTGCACAAGAACCATGTATAATCAATTTACACAAAAAAGAAAAAAATCTAATTAAAAAGAGGAAGCATCTTAATATAATTTATAACTCATTCTTCTTCTACCCATCAATGCGTATTTTCTTATGGGTAAACCACTATAAAAAACTTAAGTATTCGCTAAGAAATATTTATTATGAAATTATGAAATTAATTTTGTAATTATAGTTATAAAATATAGCTACAAATTTTTATAATAAATATATATATTAATTATAATCAATAAAAACTATTAATTATCAATGCATAGCATTGTACTTTTTGAAGTATAATAAATTTAGTAATGTATCATCCATATGAAAATTAATATATATACAAACACACATAAGAATGATCATTAGTTATGGATTGGTCGTCGTGAGAATTAGCTACGAGAATATCATCTTTGAATTTGGTTAGAATAATTTCATAGCAAAACTTATAAATTTTTAACACCAGCTACAAATTTACCATAGTTGATATCCTAATTTTTTTCGGTGACTTCATGGCTCCACCACAAGTGGCCATGGGACTAGCCAAGGACGATAATAACTCTTTTATATTGAGCGACATATTTAAATATTATTAAATTGTTAATTAAGAAAAAAGGATATAGTTAACCTTTTTGCTTGTTTCACTAGGTCATTGTGACCAACTAATTAAATTATAAATTGCACATATTTGTACAAAAATCAATTAGCTTTCATTTCAATGTTTCTTTTTCACTAGCTCAACTAGAGTGGCCTACAAATTTTAAAGGTGAAATTCACCTAGGGTTACTTGGGACAACACCTAAACAATTTTGATCGCAACGTATAATAGAGTCAACACGGCACCACCACCACTACCCCCATCTCATCTTTTATTTTCTTTTATAATTTTTCTTTCTTTCTTTCTTTCTTTCTTTTTTTTTTCAATTCTAAACCTGTCAAATTGATGCCCCGGCCTTTTATTATTCTCTTATGCTCTGCACAAAAAGAATTTCAGTTCCAACCCCAATTTTATATGAGATGAAGATGCCAAGAGAACTAAATCAACTAATTAAAGCTAAAGCTGTTTTTTGGCATTAGAATCGCTTCCAAAAGCATATTACTAGTTATAATTTCTTCTCCACCACCCCCACCCGGCCACCCACACAATATATTAATATAGATAAATTAATTTATTTGATTATACTTGAATCAACATTAAATATAAAAAGTTAAATTTATTAGGTATTATTTCACCAATATAAATGAAGATTTTATCCTTATGAAATGAAATCACAATTAATAAAAAAAAGATGACTTATTAACTATTTAAAATTATTTACATTTAAGAGTGGGACAAAAAATGATGTTTTACTATTGATTTATTTTATGAAGGAAGAATCCTTGATATTGAAGCACATTGTTAATCTTTAATTAATTGATTTTGTTCTTCTTTGTAAGCATAAAACAGTGCAATCTATGGAATGTGCGCCCCCCGCCCTCTTGTGCATGAATTTTTGTTCCATCCACGTACGCAAACAGGATTTTCATGTTCCGAAAATTGGAAGCACGCGCATGCAGCAGCAGCTCAAGGCTTAAACTAAAGACGTTACAGCTTCTATATGTCTTTTTGAAACAACTTGAAAAAGATCTTCATGCAACTTTAAGTGGCAAAAATATTTCAGATCTGGTGTAATGATTACGAGGTTATGGAAATTAATTTAGACGAACATTAGTATTTAAGTCAACGTTTAGATAATTAATGAGTGAATTTTAATTATATGAAACTGGTTTCCCAAACAAAAAGTTTAATATATGCCTTAAAAAGCCAAAAAAAAAGAAAAAGACTATGTCGAATGTAATTGTTGAATCACTACACTCACATTTAATGAAGTTCTTAGATTGTCTTCACCTTATTAGCCATTGGATCGTAGTTCTTGTTTGATAAAATTATTAGATTTTCTCGAGATCATAAATTGTTGGTTCATAACGGCCGAATGTGGGGCATTATAATTTGTGGATCATTTGATACAAAGACTGCAACAAAATATCATCTCATTCAATAAAGTTTTTAGATTGTCTCTGCGTTGTTAATAATTGAATAGATTGTCTTTGCATTGTTAGTCATTGAACCGTGATTCCTATTCGGTAGAACTATTAGATTCTCGAAATCATAAATTGTCGGATCATAACGGCCAAATCATGTGGGGCACTATAATTTGTGGACCATTAGACACAAATACCATAAAAAAAAATGTTCTCTTATTCACTAAAATTCTGAAATTGTTTTCGCATTGTTAATCGTTGAATCATGATTCCTATTCAATAGAACCATTAGATTATCTCGAGATCATAAATTGTTAGATTACAATGGTCAAATGTGGGGCATTATGATTTGCAAACTACCACTATTTAGAGGTCGTTAAAAAAATATTCATATTGTACAGAATATTTTACTTTTTGCAGATAAAGCAACTTTTCTTGAGATTAGGATTATTCAGTTACACAAAATTTGCGTGCATGAAGAGCTAAAAATAAATATTAAAAGTTGCAACCAACATTAAGTAATCACAAAATTTATTTACCAAGTACCAGACTTAAAATAATATGAATTTAGATGAGAAGTTGAGAATAGCAAACCAGAAAAGGAAGAAGGAAGACAGGGCACGTTGACAAGAATTGAGAATGAAATCACACAGACGGGCCATATGCTTAATTCTGAATAGACAGAAATGGTATAAAATCTTTTATGTCTGTACAAATTAAATTCCTCGACATATTAATAGTCTATAAATATATCTTCATCGGCTAGGCTGGTAGTCGCCCTATGCAATGCTTTTTTGTCAATTTGAAAAACCATCACCCTATTGACAATAATTAATTCTACAGCACGTCAACTCTTATCTTCATTAAGCCTCCCCTCCCGTCCACCACCATTATGGTGTATTTTTCTATCAGTATGGTGTATTACAAATCCAAATTTATTTAATATTAGAGTCATACAAAACCCTTAACTTTAACATTCGTATCCAAAGGTAACGCATCAAATCAAGATTTTTCTTTTCATTTATACACACATGTCAACAGTTTGTTAAATTTAAACTCTTAACTTCACATTTTATACGTAGGACTAATACAATTGAGTTGGCAAAATCAAGATATTCTCTGTGTTTTCCTCCCTCAGGCTCCAACTTTCTTACACAAAGAAGAAAAGGGGTGACTCCTGAACCCACAAACAGTTTAGGAAGAATCCACACAAAAGCAAAATCTTTTCTTTTTTATCTCATCCCATAATAATGCCTCGAGGAATGGTATAACTTATTGCACATATATATTTCACTCAGCACCCAATCATCCCCAGGCTACACTGGGCATTATAACAACACAACACTTTGAATATGGTAAAATAATTGTACAACAAAAAAAAAA
>JACGDI010005218.1:390469-401145 GCA_014898725.1 Jacaranda copaia | reverse complement strand
AAAAAAAAAAAATCCGCCCATTGGGCATAATCCTCTCATAAACTGTAGTCATGTCGAGGCAGAAGTCATTTTTCCAATTATTTACATATAATTGCATATAAAAACCGAACAAAAATCTAGATCCACTAAGCACAGAAATTCTCTTTGAAAAAGTTAAGTGCATACAATACAAGAAGTACTACTACATGCTTAAGTTGTGCTCATCTAAATTAGATACATAAATCATAGAGTCATGAGTCATCAATCAGTCATAAATTGAATGACATTGCATTTCTTAATCAACATAAACATTTAAACATGTTCATGGTCTCAATGGGACTTTTTCTCCATAGTGATAAAAGTAGCTGGCAATGGAAAAATAAAATTGTGCAGGGCCCAGGAGACAAGAAAACTTTTTTAGATTTAAGAGTTGGTAGGATTGGCCCGGATTCACCATGGGATACACTTCCACTAAAGATAACATGCCCCTCATCAATCCATCTCGACCCCCTAACAATACATATATACATATACATATATTCTTCAATAGGTAACAATAATTATATAAATAATTGCTTGCATGCATGCATGCATGCATGTAACAAGGATGTAACTAAGTACAGTTCCAAGATGTTATGGGCATTGATGTGACAGTGATTTTTCATCTAACGCATAATCACACAATTTTCTTCTCTAATCTTGTCAAACAATTTCCCATCAACTTTCTTATCAACTGTTTTGTACCTTAATGAGACAAGTTAAGCCAAATAATTCATATTCTAATTGCGGTACCTTGTGGTCCAAATTGCTTTTTCTCTCACATAATCAGCCAAAAGCATCTATAAGTCAAGGTTTCATTTCTAAAGTCCTACTGGTGATAAAATCATTGCAATATTAGATATACTATAGTGTTAACCTAGATAACAAGGCTCCATTAAAGAACAAAAATTCATTTGCCCGCATACATCGCATCAACAAATTATCCTAGAAAACATACATAATACTCTAAAAATTGAGATCCCATTTTAATTTCTTTATAGAAAATGGGGTGGGTGCATAAACAAGGGGTTAGAGTAAATTAAGAAGTTTCTTTGCAGAGTGGAAATATGGTGGGACACAAGGGTTATCTTCTGAAATGAACTTTTCTTCTTGTGAACTTTCAGAAAGAATTATTATTAGCTATATTATTGCCTGTCCTTTTCCCATGTTTCCCACCATTGCCTTCCAAAGCAAATTAACAACAAATAATTCAACCTAATGCACCTTTAACATATTGCCAATGCTCTTACTTTAAGAGGAAATAAGGACAGAAATTCACTAGGGTAAACCATACGGGGAAATGAATTATCCTTTGACTATCTAATTTTAACAACTATAATGCTGTTTCCAATCCCACATACAAACATAATTCAAGATTTACCTAAACCCAGATTTTCCGTTCTGACACTTGCAGATAAAAATGCCATCTATGACATGGAAAAAGGAAGAGATTATGACAAAACACAATGATAACAACAAAAGATAATGCAGTAAAGTACATAACGCGGGATGCCATAATTACATCATAGTTTGGATGTTTTATGAGTCTGCAATAGCTTTCTAATCAGTACTAAAGATCCTCATTATTTTGCACTATATATTATTACCTCAATCATAACTTTTCAGTGAAACGAATGTTGCTTTCACTTGGATGGGGAGATTAATTTATTGAAATCACTTTTGGGCTACCATTCCCAATGGGCCGCTGGTTATCACTCATATTTTAACCTTTCCATTTTTAGTTCTTGCAGGAGAGATGTTACTAAATTAGATGTTCAAAAGACCACAAAGAAGTCATGTTGTGTACTTTGTAAATCACAGTATCCGACTAAAACCCAATGCTACCATTCAGCTTATGCTAATGGCCCAAAACTTGCCTTAAGAAACAGGGTAAACATTGTCTACATTTCTATGTACCTCAGCTAATCGTCAAAACATGTCAAACCTGGCTAACCATGCCAGGATCTAATCTAGCAGCATACTGAAGGACATTCTAATAAGAAGTTGTCTAAATAGGAAATTATAAATTCTTTAACATCATAGGTACTATCATTGTTACTGGTAAATGGCAAACTATTAAAGTGGAACAAGTGGAACTAAGTGATGGCAGCAATACTTAACATTCTTCAAAGAAGCTTATGGCTAATCACAAAACCAAAGGGTAGGCACATTTACACTGATCAAAGCCAATTATGAATTCAAACGAGTTTCAAAACTTCCAATTGATAACTGTAAGGATCCTGAAATGGTGAAGGCCAGAAAATATATATGAGGTGGTTTTCTTTTTCATCATCCTCAAAATATTGACAGAGTAAACATGGAATATAAACTGAGCAGACAACACAAGGTATTATAATCAGTTCCATTGTAAGGACATTCTAATTCCAGAGCAGATTAGCCCCAGGGACCTCCCTATCAAGCAGACCACAAAGAATGAATTGGAATCACTAAATTTAGCAATACCCTTCCCTGCAAATGGCATGGTGATATCAACAAGTTCAAGGAAGAGACTGAAGTGATACCTCCAGTGAAGAAAGTATCAATCTTCAATTAGAAACTTCTAGACCTTGTCTTGTGGCTGCATTAGTGGGAGGATGAAAAGTAAAAAACTCAGGAAATTAATCGACATTTGATAAATAATAGATAGCCTGCAAAGAATTCTGACATTACAGACACAAGAATAAGAAATGGCCAAACACAATCACATCATAAACTCATCATCAAGCCAATTCCCAGAACAACCCAAGAACAAGTCTTTAATTATCCTATTTCTTCTTCGAATCTATTCATGCTGAGATGTTCTGTGGACAGCTGATATTTGTTGGCCTATACTCATAGCTTTTGAGAATGAAATACAAGGGATTAAAGGCAAAGGAGAAATTCAAAGATAAAATTTTGCACCAGATCATGAATATCTTATTTGCCTTTATAAACACCAAAACACAAAGAACGAGAAGGCAACTTTGCAAATGAACAAAAGAAAAAAGTAATAATAATATATCAGGTTAATTTTGAAAACAATTTTTTGTCAGCGAAAACAAAATTTCAGAGTACTTAAGGGGGTAATAAGCTTCAATATATGAAAATTTCAGAGACAAGCAGCTCAACCTCCAACTTCTGAACTTGCTCAGAACAAATTATGTGAACAAAAGTCCTTATGAACTATAGTATTGATGTAACAATTTAAATTTTCAAAGGACATGTTTTGATCAAAATTATTTAGGACGGCTACTGGTATAATAACTAAAGAGTATGCTTATGATGATGGGAATCTGTAAATACCAATATCATTTTTCCATACATGATATAATAGCATGAAAAAAGTAAAAATGGAATGGAATTAAACATACCCCCCCATCAAAGCTCTCAACTCCTCAGTTCTTCTAACAGGTACTGATCCATGTTCTGATGCAACCACTGGTGCAACACAGCCTATTGAGAAAGATCCTTTGTCTTTCATGATATTTAAAAAGGAAAAATGTCCATAAAACACCAGTACCATGATATTTGCAGTGCCTTACTACACATTATATTATTTCACGTTGCATACAATCCCCATTCCAGTTCATGGTAATCAAGAGATCTAATCTTGCTGCAATAAAACAGAAAAAGCAAAACAAGAATGAAAAAGTGCCTTTATGTAAAGAAAGTGATAGATATAAACAAATCCTTTCTTCCTTCAATATGCAAAATTCAGTATTTAGCAACTAAATGCAAAATCTTATATGACTCTATCAGCATGGGAACAACTCGTGAAGATTATTCATTGTAAAATGAATTTAAAACAGATATAAATGTGGCTGCAGATACATACATCGTGCAAGCCTTTTACATACTTTGTACTCTTTCTGCTTTCTAGAAAAAGAGGATCCATAACATAATTTTATTTTTATTGCATGTTATGAGAACCATCAAACTTGACAAAAGTATACCAGACTCGGGAAAAAACCATCGACAAGCAATGAGAAGAGGAATATATTAAGTCACACCTCATTGCATAATCTCTTAAGAGTTATGGGGGACAAGGAACACAAGCTCAAACAAAGGTTGTTAGTTTCATTAGACAAGCTAGACAGATATAAGCTCCAAATACATGCTTGCAATGCCATCTCTTAATGTAATCAGCAAATCTTCAAATGAGGATACTCCATGCTGGATAAACAGGCTACAATTATTAATAGTCATCTTCCGGAACGTAGAGATATTACCTAGGATCTTGTTAGATCATGGTCCAATACACACGTATATACTGTCCTTAAAAGGTAAGCATTTAGCAGAACACTTCCAAAAGTATCGTTCTTGCACATTACTTATGGTGTGTACAAACACTTCAGTGTTCTTGGAACGACATAGTTGTAATTTCCAAATACACATAAACAGATCTCAAGGCACTGTATAACTGTATTTGATTGGCTTATACATGAAACAATGAAAAAGTTATTTAGATCCCATTGGAAGAACTCAAAAGGAGGTACCCCCAATCAAGCACTGAAGACCTCAAGCATCAACATACGTAGAAATGGTGCCTGCCAAGTAATCCACAGGCCCAGATCTACAAAATTTTTTGTAGCAGATAAGGAATTCACAAGCTTGCATTTCAAAATATCCCATGCAAACTGCAAGTAAACATCATCATCATTTGACATTGGCTGCAATTAAATAAAACAATTACTCAGAAATGGAACTACAGGCACATATTAAACTTAAAGAAGGTTGCTTCTGTCTTTAGGTGCAATAGATATATGTCAAACTACAATGAGATTTCACTCACTAACCTTCCTTACCTAGCCCAGGAGAAAGATTCGGGGATCAATGAACAGGGGAGATGCTTGGTTGAGCATTATACAGGAATTATTCCAGCAAGATATGTAAGGACGGTACCCGCCAAAAGGACTTAGTCCACAATAGGAACCCAGTCAGAGTAAGTGCACCATCAGCACTCACTAAGGCACCTGAGCAACAGCACCTGATAACGTTTTCCTGTTTTAGACTTCCTTTTGGGATTCTTAGGTGAGAAGTAATGAGCTGATGGGCTTTCCATGGTGAGAACTGGATAAATTTACAATTCCTGAGATAAAGCTCCCGAAGGGGGGCCCAAATTGATAACAAGGCTGCGCGACTCTCCACACGAAAAGAAGCTTAAGCATATATTTAAACCAAAATATGCATCTAAATTTATGTGTTCAAATGAATGCCGATGCATGCACAAAAGTATGAACATGTGCAATTCAAATAGGAGTAAGTATATGGCATTACAAGGACAGACAGCTGCAGACAAACAAGCGCATGTATATAAAAAGTTACACTTGAAGTAAATGTGGAATTCAATTACATAAGAGGAAGTAATTGCCAACAACTTCTGAGTTTAAGAATCTAATAGAATATGTCAAATTAGTATTAATTTACACTACAACCATTGTGAAATCATCTAACTTAGCTGAAGGATTGGCAAAGACTAAAAGCTGAAGATAGAAAAGAGAGGAGAAAATATGAGAACAAGAAAGACTGACAATTACATTTTTAGTAGAGTGCATCTTACTGTTTCATCTTTACAGATCATCAGCCCTTTTTCTTTGGGCTCAAAAAATAGTCCAAGGTGTTCAGAACTCAGTTTGACTCTATGTCACATATTTTCATGTTCTTTACTTTCTGGCACTCCTAAGGTCTCCTTTGATATATCTTTCAGCCTTGTCCAACCCAAAACTAGGTCCCACACATGTTCAACATTGCATGAACTTTTTCTAGGAGTGCCATGGCATCGCAGGGTCTTACGATGTCCACCAATTTGAAGTAACATGAAGTTGTCGTATTGAAGACCACTATGATTCTACAAAAATCATTAATTCGAAATCATATGAAAAAAAGTGGCACACCACTTTAAATGACAAACAATATCTTATGTACGATGAAATTTGAGTAACAATAAGTGATTGAGACCCTCTGGCTGGCACATGTGAAGTTTTGCTCAAAAAGAATTGCTCTTCAACAACGTTTGCATGAACTTGCAGCTTGGCATTGGACGGAATAGTTTCATATTCTGCCTTGGTAAAGTCTCTCGCCAGTTATCAGCACTTTTTATGGCTTGTATACATTGTGGAAATATTCAATTTGCCACAGAACTCAACTGAACACCTACAAAATCATCAATATTAAGTGATTGTCATGGACCAGAAAATGATGCTACATATGCCGTAAAGGCCATATCAGAAATTCGAATTTATAAATGCAAATACTCACCAAAACTGTTCTTTTGACCTAGAATTCTTACTAGATGCCCAGCTACAATCCAATCATTGAGAATACATAACGTCGTTCTCATATCACTCTTTGGGGCTCACTTTTTACTGGCATTGACGAAAAGGGGTTCCCAATAAACATGTTCACAATGTCCGAGAAGCCAAATGATTGCATGCTTCTTCACTAGCCCAATCTCTCTTGATAATTCCCACCGAATTGCTTGAGCAATACCAAAACGCTGGCATGCAAGCCTATTTTACAGTCCATACAACAAATTTTACAGCTATCGACTTCAGAAAAAGGATTTTAACCAAAAAATTTCAGTAACGATGAAATTAAACCACCAGTTGCAGCGCTGCAGTACAGCTCTGAGTCCAAGTAAAAAAAATCACGTAACAATAGCAACTGATCAACAAGCTCTACTTTCAACATGAACATCAAAATACCAAAAACATCTATTTCAGCTATGTAAGAAATTTTGGAGCATTTCATGATTCTTGATTTGATAACACAACTGGTATTAACATAAATAAATCGAAATCAACCAGAGTTTACCGTGTGAGGGGAAGAACAAATTGTATAAGGAATGCTAAAACAACCCCACATTTAAGGCAACGTATGGAAAGTAGCAAAAGATTGATATTGCTCGTAGCCTCATTGCGAGAGACAGTTTAAGGAAATGACGCTGTTTGGATGCACTTTGAGAAACTGCAACATACAGTTTGATTACCCAAATGCAATAGCCGTGTTTGGAAACATTTTAAACTTAACAAAATTGTTTATGGGAAAATACAATCCAATATATGCTTTTTTTTTTTAAATAAATTTCTAAAATAACTAAAATGTTCTTACAATTTAATTGACAAATAATAAAAAATTCTATTTATTTACATCATAATTATTACTAATTACATGTACATATATTTACATATCACAATATTTTATTACCATTTCATAATAAAAAATACTATTAAAATCCAGTTACACTATCAAAATCCAATAAAAAAGGCATTAATTTGATTGCTACAGTAAAATTTAAATTTGTCTCCTTCTAAAACATATTAAATTTTTTCAAAATAATTTTCTTACTATTCTCAAATCATAAACAAACACACATCATATTTTCTAACCTCACTCCGAAAATATATAATTCAAAACACATAATTTATAAGCAAACATTATCAATATTTTCTATTATTCTATAGAGTGCCATTTTAATAACCTATATCTTATCTATGTCTATATCTATACTATTAATAATCTATACTATTAACAAAGCTACTATTTCCTTTTTGCTGTATTTTCATATACTTTTTCTAAAATATATATATATTTTTAATCTCATAACTGTATAAATAATTATCTTCCCGCTACTATCACTTTACATATATACAATCATTTATTATTGTTGTTGATTTTATAGTTTTAAATATGTGTTGTATTTATTTATACTAACAATTTTGGCATATTTGAAGCATGCATATGCTAAAATTTTAATAGTGTAAAATAAATAAAAAATGCTTAACTTTTATATGTTATTAATATTTTATTAATCATAATATATTTATACAATTTTGTTTACATAAATATTAATGATACAAATATGATAAATATTATAATTGTAGATTATAAAATAGGGGATTATAAATAGTAGTTATTCCATAGTTGTAGTTATGAGGATCATAAAAGAAAAAAAATGAAGTGAGGACATTTTAGACACATCATTCAAAAACACACCAAAAAAATTTTAGGTACTTTATAGATTGTAGTTATGAAGTTTAAAAAAGAAAAAAGAAGTGAAGGTATTTTAGGTACATCACTCAAGAACACATCAAAAAGGAATTTGCTTTATTATTAATATAGATATATCGGTTCTGCTATTAGTATGCAAATGCATCGGCTGTGCACCGTTGTTAGTTACTAATAAAGCGTGAGGATCTTAATAGTGTGATTTTGAATGCTCAAACTAAAATATCCCTAATTTGTTTTAAATTCTCATAACTATATGAATAATTACTAATTATTTATCCCACTACTATCTTTCTCCTACCATCATTTCACACTTCCATTTTTATAGGCAAGAGATATTTGAAGAAAGATGTTTTGTAGAGTTTCATATCCAGTTGAAAAAACCATCAATTGAGATACTATATGTGTATTTATTAGACAACATAAAAATTATAGCAAAATTTTATACTTGTACCTTGTGTGTGTATATACATATACATGTATATCAATTGTAATTTAATATTTAAATGCACACGTATCGATTATGCGCCAATTATTAGTTAAAATAAAGCGTGGGGTCTTAATGGTGTGTCTTCGTATTATAAGACTGAGATATCTTCAATTTTTATTCTAAATTCTTATAATTATATAAATAACTATTAATTATTTTATCTTGTTACTGTCCCCTACCACCATTTCATACTCCCACTTTATAGGCAAAAGATATCTAAAGAAAGATAGTTTGTAGAATTTCATATACAATTGAAAATACCAATTATTTTAGATATTAGATGTGCATTTATTAGACAACAAGAAAATTATAATAAAAATTTTTATACACGTGTTTTATATATGTATGTATATTTATTGTGCTTTAATATTTAGATGCACACTCACTAATCTTTTTGTTGATGTATTTTTGAATAATTTGCCTAAAATGTCCTTACTTTTTTTAAGATTTTAATAAGTAGAAGTTATATAATAGCTACAATTTATAAATTACAAAATTTATGCCTACAAATATTATTTTATCATAGCTTCTTAATTCTCATTTATGAAAAAATTAAAATAAATACATTAAAATAATAAATTTACATTATAATAAATAAATAAATATTATTATTACGTGAAAAAACACTATAGAAATTTTAGCACATGTATTGAATGTGCCAAATTGCTAGTATTTATATTTATGAGATTTGAAATTTGAAGTAATGTGTATAAATGAATAAATACTTTTTGATTTGTTTTGAATTGTTTTGAGGAAATATTTTGAAAAAAAATATGTTTTAACAATACGTAGAACAATTAAAGGAAAAGGTACATTCATTTCTTTTTAATAAAAAATAATTTTTTCGTAAATGTTTTATGTAAATTTTTCGTGTCATGCTAATTTTTAGGTTATTATATATTTTTCAGTCATGTTGAAATTTTATATTATTATTTATTATTTTTATAGTGATATTATAATTAAAAGTATATATTTACATTAAAAATAATTAAAATATATAAATGTAGTTTGATTTGTAGTGATTTGAATGAACATAATTCTTATTAACATGTTAGAAGATATGTTGAAAAAAAATATTTCTATTTGTTTTCCAATTTCATTCTCAAAACATTTTTTGAATTTGACTTTTGAAAGTATTATGCAGTCCATTTAAAAATTATTCATATAAATTTGTAAGGTTATATGTGCATTATTGATGCTGCAGAAAGCTGCGAGTAGAGGAAATGAGGGTTGTATGTAGTTCTGGGCTTGAGATTTGCAACCAAACACACGTTAAGCTAGCCGAGGTGCCATCGGCTAAGGCACTCCGACACTCAAGTTAGTTTTGGTTGAGAGGATAATCGAACAGAATATAGAGAATGTAAAGTGTATAGTATAAGTGGTATTACATTAAGCGTAGCTGGGCCTGAAGTATTTATCGCTTTCTGTGGGCGTGATTTTACCCTAGTACCCTTATCAGGTGCACTAGCTTTTTCCCATGCCAGGGGGTTGGGAGTCATTCCATGTCCAGATCCCAATACTATACCAGGTGGCCAAATCTCCTGCTTTCCCGGGTAAACCGTTCTAGTAGAGGCATGTTTCTACCAAAGTTGTTGGCAGGGTTGTCAGAGTTGTCAGAGTTGTTGGCAACGGTTGCATCGGTTGCCACGTGTCATTGGAGTGGGCTCGACCCGTTAGATCAATATGCACGGCGGGGATCTGAGTGAAGGTCGGAGGTCGATTAATGTAGACCAGATTTAAATGCTCGAATTATCAAAGTGGTCTTCAGATCGATACGAATCGACCGTAGATACTCCCAAGTGAGGTCAATACCGATCGACCAAACAGATTGTACCTTTGGGCCTTGTGGGCTGTCTCATTTGATGTTGGGCCTACTAAGTTATCCCATATCATGAGTCCTCTCAACTCCCGATCCTGATCGGGCATGTCGACAAGAAGGGACGGAGATTTTACATTCAATTGTAGGGAGTACTGTGCTCGACCAGGATTTTTGAACTTTTGACCAGGATTTTTGAAATATCGACCAAGGTTTGAGGCGGTTTCTATGCATTTAATACGACTATTAGTGCATAGGATACAAAGCGTACGGGGGCATGCTTTCATGATGGTAGTTACATGGATTCTCGCACATGATTGCCTATAAATAGGGGGATAAGTTCCTTCATTCACACTTTTGCAACCT
>JACGDI010005218.1:369329-386513 GCA_014898725.1 Jacaranda copaia | reverse complement strand
TCGAGAGGATAATTGAACAGAATATAGAGAATGTAAAGTGTATAGTGTAAGTGGTATTACCTTAAGCGTGGCTGGGCCTGGAGTATTTATAGCTTTTTGTGGGCGTGATTTTGCCCAAGTACCCCTGTCAGGTGCACTAGCTTTTTCCTATGCCAGGGGGTTAGGAGTTATTCCATGTCCAGATCCTAATACTGTGTCGGGTGGCCAAATCTCCTGCTTTCTTGGGTAAATCTTTCCAGCAGAGGCATGTTTCTACCAAAGTTGTTGGCAGGGTTGTCAGAGTTGTTGGCAACAGTTGCACCAGCTGCCACGTGTCATTGGAGTGGGCTCGACCCGTCAGATCAATATGCTCGGTGGAGATCCGAGTGAACATTGGAGGTTGATTAATGTCGACTAAATTCAAATGCTCGATTTATCGGAGTGGTCTTCAGGTTGATACGGGTCGACCATAGATACTCCCAAGTGAGGTCGATACCGGCGACCAAACAGATTATACCTTTGGGTCTTGTGGGCCGTCTTATTTAATATTGGACCTGTTGGGCCTACTATGTTATCCCATATCAATTATAATCAATCTGATATCATTTTGTAATATAATTTAACATTTAAAATATCACTTGTACATTATCTAAGTAGGGTGGCATTTATCTTTATTTTCTCGACTGTCAACAATTGTAATTTTTTGTAGTTTTTGAAAGAATATTGGACCTAGAAGGGGAAATTGACTTTAAGGCATTCTTTTGATTTACAACGAGATAATTCAATGAAACAGTAAACTGGAACTTCTAAATATAACCGAAGTTCCAAAGTTAACGAAAAGCAATAAACAATAAAGTAAATAACGTGGCGAATTTATAGTGGTTCAATAAACTTACATCTATTACCTAAGTGATATTGGCTAGAATTTTTAACCTACACTTTATAATTAAGCAAAAGCAAATGCAGACTGCTGGATGCCTAACTAAATCATAGCAGCTCAATAGTACTCACTCAACTATTTTGAAGCTACTCACCTTTTATCCAAGGTTTTCTGCTTAAATGAACTATACAAGAGGCTATATTTTCCAAACATACATTAGCTCTATCACAAACATATAATCTGCCACTTTTTTTTTTCAATTGACAGCCGTATCTTTGCTATTTAACTTTGCGAATGGTTGCTTGCGCTCTTTTGTTTCTACCATAATTGAGAAGTAGATTTAATATGATCAAGGAAAGATTTGCTAACGGTAACCTACTATGTTTGATTCTTGACCAATCTCGGAGGAGATCCTAACAAAATTGATTTGGTAATTGCCTATAATTAGGCAACGGCTACTTTCCATTTTGCTACCTACAAAAAATAAGAAGCAAGCACAAGAAAAAATAATACAATTGAAATTGGTCATTATCAACACAATATCCAAAGGAGATCCTAACAATTTTAGACATATCCTTAACTTTGTTTGGTTTCATTTTACAAAGAACTTTCTTTATTTTTATTATTTGAATTTTAAAGTATCTACATGCCAAATTTTCATGTATTGACTCATGATCGATTCAATTTGATACTTAAATCAGTTGAACCCATTAAATCTCATTGTACTTCTTTTTTTGTGACTTTAAGATATTGAAAAGAAATAAAAAATTAAGATCACATATTTCAAAATATTAGAATAATATGTTGTCAGCAAATTATATGTGAATGTTTTAATTTTTTTGAAATATAACAATTTTAAACATTTTTTAGCTTATATATAGTAAAATATGCTGTATTTTATATTTTTTTTATACGTAAGCATTTGTGTAACGGACACGTACTTTTATGTACAAATATATGTGAGATCACCTATATATACACATGCACATATATACATCTAAATGGTTTGGGTGGACTTGTCTTCGAATAGCAAAATCCAAGATTACACATAATTCCCCTTTGTTATTTAAGGAGTGGATTACAATTACACCGGCTTGAGGTTTGGTGTAATTATCAAAAAATCTCATTGTTTAGTAAATTACAAATAATCCATTAACATTTTGCGATGTCCAACAATGAAGTATCTTGTTGTTAGGAATTTTTGATTATGCTGTTAAAAAGTATGTGAACTTTTAAAATTGCCTTTGAGGAAAATTTGTAATGTCTAAGTATTTTAAAATGGTATTTCTATATTTAAATTTGAAAGAGTTAATTATTGCATTTTTTTTTTATAGTGAATACGGTGCTTTTTATATTATTCTTAGTGGGTCGAAATTTTCAAATGGTGGAAAAAATTATTGCATTTCCTTTGCATTATGTAATATGTTATTTAATAGGAATTAATCCAAGCAATGAAGTCACTCAAGTTAATTATATGCTATGTTTCCTTCACATTTTGCTTCTTTGGTTGTACGTCATCTTTTCTGTAATAGGTGAGCAGGTGCAACATTAGCATGTCGCCCCTTCATCTGTGCACTGGTTTCAGCAATAATTTCTGCAGCAGCTTAGCAACAGATGTGCCCTTCCGCTTATTATTTCGGTTATAGGTACAGCTCCCTCTGCAATTAGTGTATAATTTTCCTATTTCTGTTGCACATTAGTTACTAATATTAGGGACTAGATGTAGTTTATGAAAAGGACTGGGGTCTTTTAACAATTATGTCTAATTTCGGGATTGTGGTTGTAATTAACTCTTTTTTTCTTTTGATTTTGTTGCAAGGGCAATTCGATTTTTTCACATTTTTATCACATATGAATTTTTTATACTAGGAGGTTATTTGTAATTTACAAAATAACGAGAGTTTAGATTGGTCCAATTGAATTCAATCTCTCCCTTAGGTTTGCTATTTTCAATTGAAAACACTGAAGGCCTGTGTACTTTGCAAGATGAAGATCCACGCCTAATATGATTATTTGCACATTTTCTGTGATGGGAGGTTGACAAGAAAATTGAAGTTCGCCATCGTAGCAGGTGAAGCTGGATGCAACATTCAGCTCACGAGGGTGGATAAAACATCCAATAAAATTGGCTTCGTGGGATGACAAGTTAAAATGACCATCCATCTTCTATAAGTCCAATCCCATTTACCTCGCTAATATTTAATACAAATCTTTATTAACTTAGTTTTTATTATTGTAAATTTTAAAAAAAATGTTATTAACTTAAAAATAATTAAATTTCGCTAATAAATTCAATAATTTATGTTCGCCAGCAACATTGACGTGAATATAATGAAATTCATAATGACTTAGATAATATTTTGTGATTCTAATGTAATTCAAATGACTACACGCAATAACTACAATTTTCATATGTATTTTCCACCGGAAAATTTTGTGAATTAAAATAAGGGAGACTTATTTAAAAGTATCAAAATCACTTTCTATTTTTGTGATCAGTCCTCACTTGATTTTTTTTAGACTAAACTCCCTAATTTTGTTATAATTTTAAAGTTCACTTCCTACCTACTTGATTTGACAGAAATGCCTTTAAGTGTAATATTTTTCACTCATTTTTTTTCCACTTCTTTGTCATAAACAAAGGGCAACAGTAAATCCTATTAATATTAGTATCATTTCAAAAATAGCAAGAAAAGAAAAAACGCAAGTAGCTCCACGGCGGAAATGAGAATAATCGTGGGAACCAACAACTACCAACTCAACATTTGCATTGTCTTATTCTCTTTTAATTTTCATCATTTTCGGGTTTCTTCTTCATTATTTTTGGGTTTTTTCTGCTTCTCAGTTACTTCTGAGTTTCTTGTATTTTTTCGACAATGTCAACCAGTAGTGAAGCTGGAGTGTTCAATCAAATATTGGGGAGTTATTGCTACAAAGACCAGCTTCATATAATATCAATTAAGGATACTACGACTTTAATGGACATGTAAATTAATCTCGCAAGAAAATGAAGTGAAATCAATACCGAGCTTTTCAGTTTACGATGCATAATTCTACATCAAAGATTGTACGTGACATTGACTGATGACGAAGATGTTCTGAATATGGTCTTACTGCATTTGACATTAAAAATGAACATTGTTGACATTTTGATAAACCGAAAGGATGAATCAAACAGCAGTGCCAAGAAGAGCTGTGATATTTTAAGGTAATATTTCCGTAGAATTTAAACTGTATTGCAGTTTGTAAAGTTTTCTACATCAAGAGTTATGATATTATACTCCATTTATTTGAAAACCTTTCTCTACTTTAGAGCATTCTATATTATACTTCATTGCAAATAAAATTGTACTTCATTTGACAAAAATTGTACACCATTATTTAAGTTTTATACTTCAAATATTCAACTAAACGATTATAAAACAATGTACCGCTATTGCTGGAGTTTTATACTTTAAAAGTTTGGAAATTATACTTTACTTTTTTTTAAAATTGTGCTTCATTTTCTTTTGAAATTATACTTCATTTTATGCTTCATTTTACCTAAACCTGTACTTATTCATTAAAGTTCTATACTTCAAGTGTTCTATTTAATGATTATCCCAAACTGTACTGCAATTGCTAGGATTTTATACTTAAACTACTCCATTTTGTACAATTTTGTAGTTTAATTATCTAAAATTGTACTTTATTTCACATAACATTGTACTCTATAATTTAAGTTTTATATTTGAAGTATTCTACTAATGGATTATCAAAAATTGTACTACAGTTGCTAAGGTTTTGTACTTAAAATGTTCAAAAATTATACTTTACTTTATTAAAATTGTACTTCTTTTTGTTGAAATTATACTTCATTTTATCTAAACATATACTCTATTCATTGATTTTCTACACTTCAAGTGTTCTATTTATTGATTATCCAAAATTATACTTATTTTGTTGGGATTTTATACTTCGCGTGTTCTAAAATTGTACTTTCTTATATGTAAAATTATACTTCCATTTTTTGAAATTATATTTGCTTCATTTTATAAAGCCTATAATCTATTTATTGAAGTATTATACTTCAAGTGTTTCAAAATTGTATTTCATTATATCTAAACCAGTACTTTAATTAGTTAAATCTATTATATTTCACTTTATCTAAAATTGTGCTTTTTTTTTCTTAAACTATACTTCATTTACCTAAACCTGTACTATATTCGTTGAAGTTCTATACTTCAAATGTTCTATTTATTGATTATCCAAACTTTATTTAAAATTTTACTTTTCTTTTGAAATTATACTTTATTTTATACTTTATTTTACTTAAAACAATACTTTATTCATTGAAGTTCTATATTTTATGTGTTCTATTTATTAATTATCTAAAACTATATTGCAGTTGCTAGGATTTTATACTTAAACTATTCAAAATTGTACTTCACTTTATACAAATTTATACTTCAGTTATCTGAAATTGTATTTCATTTCACATAAAATTGTACTATATTATTCAAGTTTAATACTTCAAGTGTTCTACTAATGGATTATCAAAAATTGTATTGCAGTAGCTAGGGTTTTATACCTCAAATGTTCTGAAATTATACTTCAATTTATTAAAACTGTACTTCTTTTTTATGAAATTATATTTTATTTGTCAAACTTAAGGGATGCAGTCGAGGAGAAAATTGGTTTGACCAATGCATCGCACAATGAATTGGCTTTAACTAACAACTCAATTGATACATGGAGAAATTGCATATATGATGAGGGTAAGACATTCAAGGATGCTCAGGAGTTCAGAATTATGCTTAAAAATTATGCGGTGTCTACTTTGCAGTCATTTAAATATAAGAAAAATGACAACAGAAAAATCATAGCCATTTGCATTGATGAAAATTGCAAATGGAGAATCTATGTATCAAAGCATGAGGCTGATAAATTATTAGGCATTCAAAAATGCAATCTAGAGTACACATGTGGTGAGGCTAATCTTTGAACAAGGGAACATCCTAAAGCAGATTTTGCTTGGGTTGCTAATATTGTAAAGGATAAATTGAAATTAGAGCCATGTTATCGGCCCTCTATCATATTGAAAGATGTCCACAGAGAATACAGTGTGGAACTTAGGTACCATAAAGCATAGATGGGTAAGGAATTAGCTATGCAAGATATCCATGGCACTGAGAAGGGATCTTATGATAAGTTGAGGTGGTACTGTGATACTATGAAGAGGACAAACCCTGAAAGTATTGCAGACTGTGAGATTGACCTAATTAGTCAAAAATTTTGACTATTTATATGTTTTAGTGCCTGCCTTATTAGTTTTCTCAGGGAATGTAGGCTGTTGATATTTTTAGATGGCACCCATATTAAAAATAAATACAAAGGATGCTTACTTAGTGCTATTAGTAAGGATGCTAATAATGATTTATTCACGCTAGCATATGTAGTTGTTGACTCTGAAAATGATATTAATTGAAAGTGGTTTTGCTTCAAGCTAAGAAGTGTCTTACATTCTCAATATCTACCTGGCTTATCAAGGTTCACTTTTTTCTCTGATCGACACTAGGTCTTCTGATGGCCATCCCCATGATATTTTCCAATAGCCACCATAAATATTACTTGAGACACTTAGTGGATAACTTTAAGAACAAGTAAGTGTATTTTATCTTTGTTTGTGAAATAATTATGTGAAATAAACTCTAATTCGTAACATTTAGCACATTACTGTTCTATTATTTTAAATTCAGTTACTAAGGAAGTACCCTTTACATAACAAGAGAAATTAGTGCTCTATTTTTATGAAAGCTACATATGCGCCTACAAGGTAAGAGTATACACGACATATAGACAGCATCATGGAGTCGTTGCCGCTTTTCAGAGACTTTATTATGTAGTCTAACCCACCACGTTGGGCAAATTTCTTATCCTGTGGAGATCGATGGAGGGTAATAAACAACAATCAAGCACAATATTGGAATAATTAGGTTAAACTAGCCCTATTTATACCAGTTACAGCCATGACTGATCACATACACATGCAAATAATGGTTATAAGGCATGATTGACGAGAAATATTTCATAAGATGGTTGGTCAAATATGTCCCAAGCAAGATAAGAAGTCGGCAATCAATTATATGCGTTCTCGTAACTTAAAAGTTGTCATATCTAGTGGTTGGAGCTTTGAGAAGATTGAGCAAGATAAATCGTATGCTGTAGATTTACATAGTAGGGTTTGTTCGTGTAGAACATGGTAGATTAATAAAATACCATGCAAACATACTTGTGCTTGTATTGAGTCAAGGTTACTTTTACCGTATGATTTCACCGATCAATCCTACTGAGTTGAGATGTATCAACAAGCATAATAAACAGTGATAAACCTTATTCCTACGTTTGATATGAATCTGTTCTAGCTAAATGATTATGGACTCATTAATGCACCTGATTGCCAATCTCAGCCTGGGCATAGAAGGACACAGAGAATTGTATCACAAATTGAGAAAAGTGTAATTACATGTAAAATGTGTGGTAGAACATGGCATAATCGTCAAACCTGCAAAAAATCAGTAAATTACTTAAATTTTGTACTTCAATGAAACATATTTTATACTTTGTTTGTTTCGGATTTATACTTCAATTCTTTTGAATTGTACTCAAATTCCCTACCTAATTTCAGTTGAATTGAAGTGAACTTCAAAGAAATACATTTTATACTTTATTTGTTCTAGGTTTGTACTTCAATTCCCTCAAATCATACTCAAATTGTCATTGGAATCGAAGTGCACTTCAACGAAACACATTTTATACTTTATTTGTTCCAGGTTTGTACTTCATTTCCTTTGAATTGTACTTCAAATTCCTTTCTCAATTTCAATTGAATTGAAGTGAACTTCAAATAAACACATCTTATACTTTGTTTTTTCTTGGTTTGTACTTCATTTTACTGAATTTGGCTGCCCGTTTTAGTGGAATTGAAGTGTACTTCAATGAAACATATTCTATACTTTATTTATTTTGGATTTGTACTTTAATTCCTTCGAATTGTATTCAAATTCTCTTCCCAGTTTCAATTGAATTGAAGTGAACTTCAAAGAAACACATTTTATACTTTATTTGTTATAAGTTTGTGCTTCAATTCCTACAAATCATACTCAGATTGTCATTGGAATTGAAGTGTACTTCAACGGAATACATTTTATACTTTGTTTGTTTTGGATTTGTACTTCATTTTCTTTGAATTTTTCTCAAATTTCCTTCCCAGTTTCAATTGAATTGAAGGGAATTTCAAAGAAACACATGTTATACTTTTTTTTCTTGGTTTGTACTTCATTTTTCTCAAATTAACTGCTAGTTTCAGTGGTATTGAAGTGTATTTCAATGGAACATATTTTATACTTTATTTGTTTCGAATTTGTACTTCAAATCCTTCAAATTGTACTTAAATTTCCTGCCACATTTTAGTTGAAGTGAAGTGAACTTTAAAGAAACACATTTTATACTTTATTTTTGCTTGGTTTGTGCTTCAATTCCTTCAAATCGTACTCAAATTGTCATTGAAATCAAAGTATACTTCAACGAAACATATTTTATACTTTGTTTGTTCCAAATTTGTGCTTCATTTCTTTCAAATTGTACTCAAATTTTCATCCTAGTTTCAATTGAAGTGAAGTAAACTTCAAAGAAACACATCTTATACTTTTTTTTCTTGATTTGTACTTCATTTTACTCAAATTGGCTGGCTATCAATTTCAGTGAAATTGAAGTGTACTTTAACGAAATACATTTTATACTTTGTTTATTTCAAATTTGTACTTCAAACCTTTCGAGTTGTACTCAAATTCTCTGCCGCGTTTTAGTTAAATTGAAGTGAACTTTAAAGAAACACATTTTATACTTTGTTTTTTTCTTGGTTTGTACTTCAATTTCTTCAAATCGTACTCAAATTTTCATTGGAATCGAAGTGTACTTCAACAAAAAATATTTTTTCCTTATTTCGACAATTTTAAATTTAATAGCTTAATATTTTTACTAATATTGTTGAATTGAAATTTGTTTAGTGATTTGAATTTTAAGTCTTCATAAATAAAACCAAATTATAAAAATGTGTGTGATTTTTATCATATGAATAAAATTATATTGAAGTTTTAATTTGTTAACCCATAGTGTTCAATCGATGAATGTTGTCAATTGTGGTAATGAAACAATTCTTATGCTTTCAAAGATGTTAACAAATAAGAATTTGATGATAATATCCACAATATCACCGGTACAAATACGTACTTCACATAATACAATAATTTCAAAATATTGTACATGACAATCATTTTAATTATTGGAGAATAATTTCTCAATAGCAATAAGTGTACTTTAAAAGAATATATTTTATACTTTGTTAATTCTATGTTTGTACTTTAGTATGCCAAAATTGTACTCACATTCACTACCAAGTTTCAATCGATTTGAAGTGAATTTTAAAGAAACACATTTTATACTTTGTTTGTTCAGGGTTTGTACTGCATTTTACTCAAATTGGTTGCCTAATTTCAATGTATGGCATTTTCAATTGAACTGAAGTATACTTCAGTGAAACACATTTTGAGTTTGTTTGTTCTGAGTTTGTACTTCATTTCTGTCAAGTTGTACTCAAGTTCACTCCTTGTGTTCAATGGAATTGGAGTGCACGTCAATTATACATGTTTTATACCTTATTTTTGTGGGTTTGTACTTTATTTTTCTCATATTGTACTCAAGTATTGAAGCCCAAGTTTTCTTGAAACTGGGCATATTATACATTAGCGCAATGGTTATACTTTGTTTTTCCACTTTTATACTTCATTTTTCTCAAATTGTACTCAATTCACTACTCAATTTTAATTTAAAATATTATAAATGCTTGATGTAAAATTATATTTACATACAAAATAATATTATATACAAAGTATGCTTCAATTTGCATATGTATTTGCATACAAAGTGTGATTCAAATCCTGACATTTTCATCACTTAATATTGTATATGCCATTATCGCACAGTATTTGTCCATATCAATTTTTCCAATAGACTTCCAGAACTCAAGGGTGTTTCTAGTGAAACATTTTGCCCAAATGCACATATAAATGCCGTAATCCACTGTATGCTTTTGTTGTCTGCTTTTTTTTTTTTTTTTTTGCCTCATTAATTCATCCACTTGACACCCCAATGAAAGCCTCATGTACCGAGAATAGAATGATGCCTACAAAAATATTAATTAGTTGTTGACTCTCTACTTTATAAAGAAATCACAGGAAAAAAAAGCAAACTTACAATGGCAGTAGCTATCGATTTGTATTTGGCAGCCATTATTGAATTCATTTACAATAAAAAATGAGTCGAGGTGTCGACGACAACTAAAACCAATGACCATGCTGACAAATCGGTAGGATTATAACGACACTGGTTTACAACATCTAATGTGAGGTCTTCCAAATCTTTAAAAGTGAAGGAGTTAAGTGTAGGTATTATCTCCATGAATTCTTTATCCATCATATCCTTCAAGTTGCATCCCTCGAGTCTATCTAATATGTCAACCTATGAAGTATAAAACAAATGGTTATACTTATTGGAAATGTGAACTAAAGTAAGTTAAGAAACTGCCACATATCTGCACTATTGTGGACGTAAACCACATCTTGTGGTGATACTTGTTGCCAAAAGATGGGCTATTTAATATCAACATGTAGCAGTCTACTATGTTACTGGTAAGTTCTCCTCCAAATAAGAGCTTACAAAAGTTTCTTCCATCTGGAAACTGTTTTGCTCCCTCCCAGACAGTTACCCTACACAATTGTTAATTGTTAGTTCAAATACCAATTTATCCAAAAGAAAAATAATAAGAAAATTTTGTTACCCCAAATTATCTCTTCTGAGAAAGTTGTCGATGACTTCTCGCTCTTCTAATGGAATAAGTTCACAACCTATATAATAAATCCTTCCTTTATAGGGATTAGGCGCTTCAATCTTTGGGCTAGCTAGTTCCTTTACCAATTGGATTGGATTGATGTCTTTGGTCTCCTGTAGTACAAAACACAATGCATTATGTACAAAGTGTAATGATTGAAGTACAAAAGGCTAGCACATTAAGTACAAAGAATCAAGTATTGAATACCCCCTATTGAAGTATAAAATATACCAACATGGAATACAAAATCCAAGCACATTAAGTATAAAGTATTAACTATTGAAGTATCCCCTATTAAAGTACAAAATATTGCTAACATGGAGTATAAAACTCAAGCACACAAAGTACAAAGAATCAAATATTGAAGTATCCCCTATTAAAGTACAAAATATACCATCATTGAGTACAAAATCCAAGCACATTAAGTACAAAAGTATCAACTATTGAAGTACAAAATATAACCAATATGGAATATAAAGCCCAATCACATTAAGTGTAAAGTATCAAGTATTGAAGTATCCCCTATTGAAGTACAAAATGTATCCAACATAGAGTACATAAATCATCCACATTAAGTGCAAAGTATCAACTATTGAAGTATCCCCTATTGAAATACAAAATATAGCTAAAATGGAGTACATGACTTAAGCACATTAAGTACAAAGTATCAATTATTGAAGTATCCCCTATTGAAGTACAAAATATAGCCAATATGGAGTACAAAACTCAAGCACATTAAGTACAAAGTATCAACTATTGAAGTATCCTTTATTGGAGTACAAAATATGCCTACATGGGGAACAAAACTCAAGCACATTAGGTATAAAGGATCAATTATCAAGTATAAAAGATCAACACATAAAGTACAAATATCACCAACATAAAGTATAAGATATGATCACATTAAGTACAAATATCAACCAATCATGAATAAGATATCATTACATTTATTATAAACAGACAGTTTACAAATGAAATGCAAATAGCAAAAACTTAAAATATTAAGTAGTTAACAACACCTTCTTTTTTTTCTTATTCATTGTTTTTTTTGCACAAGTTCGAGGATGAGGAAGACTATATGCCTTTGTCACTTGTCTTGATCTTTTGGCTGGTGTGGTGGGGGATTGATAAAATCTGGAGATTTCTATTTTGGCTTCTTGTCTTCTCGATTACGCATATTTGTCATAATTGAGGATATGACATTTGCCACTTCAATCTCAAATTCCTCAAACTCAGTCACTTGAATTGGTATATAAACTTCTGTTTTTAAAGGTTTGGAGGAATTTAAAGAATCATGATGGTGTTTTGTTTGACTTTTTTCATCCACCGTGTTTTTAGATTCATCTCCTTCTTTTTATGCATCGTTTACCAAATCAAGTTCCCTCTCATGTACAAACTCACCAACTTCCTGTTCAAGCTCTTCCCCTTTAGTTTTGTGCTCAACTAGATGCTCCTCCTCACCCTGCTTATTCATTGTCATCATATCGAATGAAGCAATTTTTTCTTTCAATGATTTAATTTCTTCAACTTTAGCTACAATAATTGCTTCATATACTGTATGATTTCAAACATGGACTTCACTAATAGCAATATTGGCAATCTGTGATTTCTTGATCAAAACTGCCAATTCTAACTCCTTTGGAGTAGGGTTGAGGGCTACAACCTATTATAATAAAAATAATTATCAAATTCAAATTTTTATACAAAAAGCTAACAATAAATTATTATAATTATTATCATTTCTGCTGTAATTTGTTTCAATTTATTCTCTGCCTCCTCCATATTATGTGGGAGTTTGCTATCTTTTCACTGGTAAAAACGTGGAAACTCAAACAAACTCACTGGTGAAGCCAGTGAAGGGATGCGTTTATAAACCCATGCCTTCTATTCATAAATCGAAAAATTATACTCACTTGAATATAAATATAATCAATGTTATTAGAAAAATGACGCAAACACTTACCATTAAACCAATTGTGCACATGTTAATGTATTTCTTGATTTTTTCTCCACTTACTTCTAAATGGTTCTTCATATATTGGACAAGAAAATTGTATGTAGCTATGCCCCATCCATATAAACCAACTCTAGATAAATTGTCCAAGTATGATAGGAGAAATCATGGAGTCCAATAATTAGATGTTGGAAATAGAAAACAACTAAAAACAAAAAGTATGTACAACTTAAAAAATTATTCAAGTCCTCCTCACTATCCTTATATACGTACTCCTCAAATGTTTCTGCTATTTCAGATATAGTAATATTTTGTAACTTTCCAGAAAAAAGGCTGTCAAAGATTGAAGACTTTATTTTCAATGTTATATCAACAGATTGCCCCACATATGGCAACCTTAAAATCATAGAAAATTCAGTTGTAGAAAAATGAACCTCAACCCCCTCTGAAAAATAAAATGACAACTTTTTTGGGTCAAATCTTTAAGTATAGCTTCAAGTCACATGTAGCTTGAACTTAACTTACGCATATCCATGTATATATAGAAAGGGGTCTTCTTCAATGCATCAAAATGTTTTGACCCCATCTTGAACTTCATAATCTCCAATTTACTCTGAAAAAATTAGGGGGAGCAACAAGAGCAGACCTCATAATGTCTTGGCTTTGCTGCAATCAGATAAAGAAAAATTAGTATATAAACAAATAGTAAACTAATCCTTTTAGATAATGTGTACTGACAACTTGAATATTTTGTACTATAGATGCTTCTAAAATGTTCTTTAAAAATATATAATATATTATACTACACTTTTAGTTAGGGTATACTTCATGCTTGAATGTTTTGTACTATAAATGTTTCTAAAATATACTTCAAAAACACATAATATATTATACTATACTTTCAGTTAGTGTATACTTTAGGCTTGAATGTTTTATATTACAATTGTTTCTAAAATATAATGCAGATACATAAATTATATACTATACTTTTATTTAATGTATACTGCAGGTTTGAATATTTTTGTACTACAGATGCTCCTAAAATGTACTGTAGTTACATTAATTATATACTATATTTTTGTCTAGTGTGTACTCCAAGCTTGAATATTTATACTATATTTGCTTCTAAAATGTAATGCAAGTTATATACTAAACTTTTCCGTAACATGTACTACAAGTTTGAATGTTTTATACTACATTTGCTTTTAAAATGTACTGTAGTTATACAAATTATATACTACACTCTTATCTAATATGTACTACAAGTTTGGATGTTTTGTTCTACAGATAATACATTAGCACTTTCAGATAGTTTTACCGTATAATTTTACCATATAATTTTAGATAAAAAGAAGTATAAACCCCAAAAAGGTGAAATCCAACTTTCATTCCCTTTAAGTATAAATCAGAAACTTCCCATCTCACAACAAAAACTATATATATATATCAAATCGGTTCAAGTGTTTAATGACTAAAAAATGAATAAAAATCTTAAATGGTGAAAAATCACTGATATTTGAAACTGCAAATTTAGAAAACATACATGTGTTTCTTTTGCTCACTTCTTTTTGTACTTGGCTTCTTTTTGCAGATGTTTTTTCTTCCATTGTCACAAAAAAATAGCAAAAATTTTGATGTCTTTCTTTTTTCTTTTCACTTCTTCTTCTCTCGTTCTCATGTCAATGGAGGAGGAAAAATAGTTTCATGCCTTGAGAAGTCGTTTTTAGGTAGAAAAAAAAAGAGGAAAGTATTCTTCTTAAAGAGAGAAACGCATTTCTCAAGTATTTTTATTATTTTTTTCCAAATATAAAGGTATATAAGTCTTTTTAAGAGTATGTGGAGTAATTCTTAACTTTTGTGAAAAATGAAGAATTTAGTGTATAAAAATTTAAATTAAAACTGAATGCTAAATTGGAAGCAGAATTAGAATTTTTTTTCTAATTAACTTTTAAAATAGCAGACTGGAAATATAAACAACGCAGCCTCTGAAAATGGGAAATGTATTAAAATCAAATATTTGAAAAGACACATTTGCCCACCATTTAACTTTTTATAATACTTGAAGGACCCATTCCTACAAGCAAAACCCTAACCTCCCCCCTAACCTCCGCCCAACGTCCAAAGCCCCTCTCCTGCTCAAAACAAACTCATTCTCGCTATTGGACGAACGTAAACATGGTGAAGAGGAGCAAAAGTACGGCCACATTCTACTCTTATATAAAGATTCACAGTTTTGATACGTATAGTACATAAATTTTTTCCTCTGTATGTGTGTTTTTCTCAATTTTGTGTGTGTATTATACAGAGAGCAAGAGCAAGAGGGTTCCGTTGAGGAAGAAGTACAAGATAATAAGGAAGGTGAAGGAGCACCAGAAGAAGAAGGCCAAGGAGGCCAAGAAATTGGGCCTCAACAAGAAGCCTAAAGTTGAGAAGGATCCAGGCATACCCAATGACTGGCCCTTCAAGGAACAGGAGCTCAAGGCCCTCGAGGCTCGACGGCAGCGGGCAATCCAGGAGCTCGAGGAGAAGAAAGCCGCTCGTAAGGAGCGGGTAAATCTTATTTTCCATCCTCTTTCATTCTCTTTAGTTGATCCAACTTTCTTATATTATTGATTAGCTAGCTGCTTCTGGTGGTTTCATTCTTTTTTGATACCCATTTCTCCAGTCTGTACCAATTAGGGTGATGGTATAAATGGGAATTCTAGTGATTCCATTCTTAGGGTGACATATTGGTTGGAAATTCGCATTAAAGGTCAAAAATTGGTTTTTGATCGCACTTTTTTTTAACCAATGGATAATCATAATAAGAATAATTTATAAACGTTTTCAGATTGTATGCTATCAGTTTGATTCAACATAGTGTGGTCTTATAAGCTGTCATTGTAAAATGAGACCATTGACCTTTGGCTTCCGGGATTATATTATCTTATCTGCTCCAAATGTACATGCCCTGGCTGCCAAATGGTATGTCCTCAAGCATTTCAAAGAATTGAGTTTGTAATAGAAGTAACTGTTTGGTTCCATAAGTCCCACTAGTTAATGGTATATTTAACTTATCAAATTAGTTTTGTACAAGAGGAACACACATGACATTTAGTAACTCTAATAATTGGATAAGACTCGAGAGTTGGGTTCTTTTTGTTTGGAGGTATTGAGGATTTATTTTACTTCGCCAACTAGTGAATGTTAGATGCAATTTATGAAGGGTTTTCCTTGATAATGAATTTAGTGCATTGCATCTTCTAACTACTTGTATCACAAATTATGATCTTGGTGATGAGGTCTACTGTCTTAGTTGATTTAGAAATGTTTTCATTTATTTCTATTCTTTTGTTGATGCTTTTCATTTTGTTAATCTGTTCAAATATGCAATGTTGTTTTGCTTGTTTAGGCTCAAAAGAGAAAATTGGGTCTGTTGGAGGATGAAGAAATGAAGGAAGAGAGTTCTGTTGGAGAGGAGAGGGCAACTGAAGATTCTGTCGTAACTACTGGAAATCGTGGTATGTACTGAATAAATCTTTAATTTTCTTTTGTTATGAAGCTGTTCTCTTGGCTCTTAGTTTTCTGCTCTTTCCGGTTGGTTTGAAACATTTCCTAAAACTTTTTGCAGACCACTGGGAGAGGGCTTTTTACAAGGAGTTGGTCAAAGTCATCGAAGCTTCTGATGTAATTCTGGAAGTTCTTGATGCTCGAGATCCCCTGGGTACTCGTTGTGTTGACATGGAAAAGATGGTGATGAAGTCAGGAATGGGAAAACATCTTGTTTTGCTCCTCAATAAAATTGGTATGCTTGTTTATCTTTTATAGAGCTTTCAGAAGTTTTAGTTAAAGATTAATATTCTGATAGCTGAAACCCAAACAGTGTCATAGAGCATTCAGAAATTTCAATTAAAGATCAATATTCTAATAGCTGAATGACACACTATTTTTAAGTTCGACAAGTTAGTGTTCAGATTATTCAGTTGTGCACTTAAAGGTTATTCAGACCTATTATATGATTGATTTGTATACTATTTTAAGTTTAGCCCCTTAAGAATTATGGGATTGTATTTTTCTAGTTAATGTATTGTTTATTCTAGACCTTTTGGTGTATGTTTGAATTCTTAAACTAGAACGTCTGCTGAAAATTGTTCAATACACAATCTCAACACCCATGGTTGTATACATACAGATCTTGTCCCTCGTGAAGCTGTTGAAAAGTGGCTCAAGTATCTTCGAGAGGAATTGCCAGCAGTTGCATTTAAATGCAGCACTCAAGAACAGAAGTCAAACCTTGGATGGAAATCTGCTCGCAAAGCTGGCAAGGCAAACAATTTTCTGCAAACAAGCGACTGTCTAGGGGCTGAAACTCTAATAAAATTACTGAAAAATTACTCAAGAAGCCACGAGGTATAATTAGAAAATTTCCACAGTAGCCCTACCTTGTTAAGTTGTTTTATTTGA
>JACGDI010005218.1:358364-369299 GCA_014898725.1 Jacaranda copaia | reverse complement strand
ATGTATGTGTATGTATGTATAAATATTGGTTCTTTATTAGATTTGCTCTGCTTCACTGAGTGCACCCATTCTTTCTATTATATGTATGTGTTCCACTACTAATTGCAAGTCTTTTATGTAGATCAAAAAATCTATCACTGTGGGTGTTATTGGTCTGCCTAATGTTGGTAAAAGTAGTCTTATTAATAGCTTGAAAAGATCTCATGTTGTCAATGTTGGGGCTACTCCTGGGCTGACAAGATCGATGCAAGAAGTTCAGCTGGATAAAAATGTCAAGTTATTGGATTGCCCTGGTGTTGTGATGCTTAAATCTACAGAAAATGATTCATCTGTTGCTCTTCGTAATTGCAAGAGAATTGAAAAATTAGACGATCCAGTTGGTCCTGGTGAGGAAACTTGGTTCTCCATCATCTTACAGCTTTACCTGAGTATCTAATTAGATTATTACTATTTACCTGGTATATTAACTGTGCAGTTGAGGAAATTCTCAAGCTTTGTCCAGACAGAGTATTGGTAACATTATACAAGATCCCAAGTTTTGATTCTGTTGATGACTTCCTGCAGAAGGTTGCTACAGTTAGGGGAAAGCTGAAAAAGGGTGGTATTATAGATGTTGATGCTGCTGCGAGGATTGTTTTGCATGACTGGAATGAAGGTACTAGTCATCCTTTCTCATCTCTCAAGTGAACATAGAAAATCATGTGGTAGCACATACATAGCTTATTCAGAACAGGACACAAGCAATTAGAAGCACATGAGATTGTTATATCTGGAAGAAATTATACTTCTATTCGTTCATGAATGGAAAATCGAGCTTAAGCGAGTGGCAAAGAGGCCAAAAAAGGTAAAAGGAGAAAGACATAAGCAAAGCTTCCTGCATCTGGTTTCACGATGTCAAAATTTTATTTGCACAGGAGAATAACTCATAAACACAATGCCAATAGACACATATGACAACTGGAAAAATTCAGCATACTGCCTTCTCCATTATATCACCTCTTTATAAATCCACATGTGAACCTCAACCATTCTGCGTACAACTCTTCAATTAGTCTGGGAACTGGGGAACTATTTATAGGATCTCAATTTTTTAGCTGAATTATAAAATTCTGGTTTGGTTTTGATTGGAGTGTGATATGTGCTTTTTCTTCTTGTTCAAAGTTTTTTTGTCCCTACTCTTTTCCCCACAATGACAGATACATTATATTTAGAATGATTTTGGCCATTATAACACAAGAAGAGGGATCTTGGGTGAAGGAATCTCATGTGCCTTGCGGTTAAATGCAGAATTTTATACAGCATTGAATGCCGTCAACCTGTAAACCCATCTTGAAGTTGATAAATATTTGTGCATGTCTTTGTTTTTTCGATGCGAAAAATTAGCAGGAAACTAATCAAAGTTTTTCCAATTAACTTTTCGAGACATAAGTCTACTTCCCAGTGAACTTTAAGTGACTGTAAATGTAAACACAAGGGGTGGGCATTATTGAGCCATTAACGATGACACTGCTAAACTATTGTAATTTTACTTGTGCTTTTCTCCATCTGCAGGTAAAATTCCATATTATACCATGCCTCCAACTAGAAATGTGGAAGATATTTCTGAGGCAAAGATCATATCAGAACTTGGGAAGGAATTCAATGCAGATGAAGTTTATGGTGGCGAATCTTCATTTATTGGTAGTTTGAAATCTGTCAATGATTTCAATCCCGTTGAAGTACCATCAAATTCTCCTTTAAATTTTGACACGATGATGCTTGAGGTTTGTGATTTCTTGACGTTTTTTCTCATTTGAGATTACAAGGAGGCATTAATATTTTGACACATGCATATTAGCTCTTATGTCCTTTGGTCTTTTTTTTTATATCTTTGTCTATATCAGTTTATGCAAGCCTCTATGATGAGATAGATTTGTTGGCTAATGAGAAAATGCATGTTGTTTGTGGTGGTAGCTTGATTTGAACTTAAATTGGATTCATCAATATTAATGAATAAATATTTTGATCGTGATTATTAATTTACTGTTTTTCAATTTTATGTGATTAATTACCTAATTTTTATTTTATTGCACATGCAGGGTGATGGGCAGCCACAAGCTCCAGCTCAAGGCAATGGTGATGACCAACCCATGGAATCTAATGAAGAGGATGCCACCTCTGAAGAGGAGAAATTTAGCAATAGCAGCAGAAAGCAAAATGAGAAGCTGTATGCTGAGGAAGGCATGCTAAACACCAAGCTGAGAAAAGCAGACAAGAAAAGGCTGAAAAAGGAAATTCGACCAGCTGCAATGGAACATGATTCCAACGAGGATTATGACTTTAAGGTTGATTATGTCAGGAGAGAGTCTGCTATGGAGATCGGCAATGAGGATGGAGTTGCAGCAGATAAAAGCACTAAAAATAGATTTGAGTTGCCTTCTGGAGTTGAGGCAGAAAATTGAATAACCAAGAAAGAAGAAATACTTTTGCAAGTATGGAGTTTTTATTTTTAAGCCCCGGTGCGAGAAATGATGCTATATGTAATGTTATGAAATGAGCTGGTGACAATCCAGAAAAGATAGAAATTTTGTTTAATTTATAAATCTACCAAATGATGTGTCGTACATATCAAAAGACATTATTTTGCTTGACATAATGTTCCATACAAATCTACCACAGTATGAACGGTTTTCCAAAATTTCATTGCATTCTAGTACGAGGATAACTCAAATTTGTACTGTAAGCATTTTTAGTTACAATAGCAAAAGCTTTAATCCCTGGATTCTATGACTATTTATGATTGCTGTACCAATTGTTGCCAATGGCAACTTAGGTCCTAGTTTGCCCACTTTATCATGAAATAACGGTGGAAGTGTTCGGCTCTTTCAAAATAATGGACTTGATCTTGGGCTAATATACCACTCATAATCAGTCGTCATTAGGAGGGTATTCATTGATAGGCTTTGGTTCTGAGGATGAGGCTGCCGAGGTTACAGAACCGGAGGCATCCAATGTGGTTGCCGGAACACCATTCACTGCGGATATCTCAACTTCAGAAGACTTAGACATGGGAATCAGTCCCCTTGCTTCCATCGCTTCCCGTGCAGCTTCTCCCTTAGCTCGTCTAGCTTTTTCCAACACCTCCTCCTGCAAATGCATCACTTGTTGAGATATTTAACAAGTGTTTGCAATGAAATAGCTGAAATTAAACTGTTTTGGAGTGTTTGTAACAGGTAATTCTACTTTAAATTCTTTAGTTTTCTAATGCTAAGCCGGCAAAACCTAAAAGCACCCTTAAGGTGACTTCTGCAACTTCTTAGAAATTTTTTGAATAGTTAAAAGTTATTATAAACATTTTCATCCTCAAATATTTCATAGCCCCAAAAAACCCTCATACCCCAAATCAGATTTCTGAGGGTTTTTCTTTCATAAACTTTTCTTAGCATTCATGGGTTATATTAATCATTTTGTTAATTAGTAAATGTTTGAAATACCGTTTTTTAGCTAACACTCAAACTTTTGCTTTCTTCTACTTTTCGCTGCCAGTTTCAAATACTCCCATCTTTTAGGACTTTCTACATCTATAACTTTCTCTACAATTTTTCAATTCTCCAAAGATAAAAGCTATTGCTAACACACCTTCATAATCTTACCACAAAAAATGAGCAATGCAATAGTTTAAATGCATTTCCTACAGCAAGACAACAGTTTGTTATATAGCAGACCATTCTCACGAAAACAAATGAAAATAAAATGAAGCAATTGATTTTTACCCTTTCAAAGGAAGGGCAAAAATACCATATGCAATGTAGTAGAGTAGAAGTCCTATTCCAAGATGAGACGAGCATATTAGTTGTAAGGCACAACATCTTTCAATTCTTCAATAGCTTTCGTCAATTGCTCACAGGAAAAGACTATCATAAAAATTGTCTCCCTCCAAATTAAACCATACATCCCATTTCATACTCAACAAAAAAGAGAAACAATTCACTCAAGACAGAAACCAAATACTGTTCTCTAGTTATAGAAAAATGCATGCCCTGTTAGTTACTTCATATTGAGAGCATGGTAACAAGGGTAGATCCATCCAGGGTCCGAGGAAGCCAGTTGCTTCCTCAACCACAACATTGATAAAAAAAGAATCAGGGAAAAAAATCTTGGTCCAATTTTTGGACCTACCGTAGGTCAATAATCCATGAGGTTTACTCGACCAACCTATTTTTTGGGAGAAAAAATGGCATTCATTTTATATTTAACATTGCTTTTTCCCCATACGTGGATTCCATCTTTTTTTTATTTAATCTACTCAATATTTGGAATCTCATATCTGATGTAGCAATTATACCTGATATATTTAACAAAAGCTAATGCTCCTTCCAAATTTAAGACATTTTTAATTTTTCTGTGCACTGCATATATACATCATGCAAAGTTGCAGGATTTGATAGCTGTATTACACTCTAACAAAAGAATTTGATAATTTCATCTCCCTTGAGAATCTCCTGGATCAGCCCCGCCTAATAACGCTAATGTTATATTCTCCTACTTCTGAACTCTAGATGATATTTATATCCCTTTGTCGATTTGATAGCATATGGGAGTCGTAGAGACAAAATTATTGGTTGCTAGCCATCACTTTGGTGGGGTAACACATACAGCCCAAGTTCTACATGTTGAAGAAATTTTACTTTCCATAAATCCAAAGAGAAAATGTTTTCTAATTCAACTTGAACTCGGAGACACAACCTATGTGTCTGACAACGAAATGCAGAATGAGAACAATATACTGTTTCCCTCACTGAGGAAAACTGTCTGAAGCTTACAAATAACAAGAGGACACAACCAATTGAGGTTTCCCATGTAACATGCACAATTTATTGGAAGATGTATTTAGTTCTGTTGGAGGCTGGATAACAAGTCATAAAATGCAGTATAAAGTACAACTATTTCTCATATAAAATATATAGGACCACATAGATACACATACCTGAAATTCTTGCACTTGCTTTTGTTGCTCAGCCTGCAACCTGCCAATTGTGCTCAGAAACTCGCCCACAGCTGACTCTATACGCTCATTAAGTGTTTCTGCCAAGGCCTTCCCCAAGAAAAATGCATCTAGAATTGTTTTGCTCTCATTCTCACCTGCAAGAAGTGGTATTTTCTTAGGTTATGATAAATATTGGAAACTGGAGCAGATATACAACTGTCAGCTGGTTATTGGTTTGATCAGTTTGAGCCCCAGTTCAACTGGTTCGACATCATTATGATGTCATAATTACATGACTGCAGTTATAAAAATTCAGATATCTATTAACCAAAAAAAGTAATTTTTCTATTTGTTTCACAGCATTCAGTTTCAACAATATGGATAAAAAACACAATTAAAATAATTCTCATAAATTAAGGTGAACGAAAAATATCCTCTTTTCGTTAATGATGCAATGGATAAAAAGAATTATTAGGTAAGGAAGTTCTACACCAGTTCACATCATGCTTTAATTTTCTCTATAAGATAAGATAACCAAGTTATTGTGAATAAGGTAAAATAGACCATCAACACAATTTACAGCAGCAAACATGATTGTGTTATGTCCTTTAATGTTAGTTTTACTTGGAACCTAACAGTAAGAAAATATATTTTTCTTTTTGCCAACTGTTTTCCCATGAACCGCACAACTAGATATATGAAAAAAAAATATCAGGCGTTGGCTTTGGACCATGCCACGAACATCCTTCTATAGTATATTTCAATACATAATAAACGTGATTTCAATATTATCAATTACGTTGTAGCCAATTCTATGCATGCTTCCATGTGATTATTTTCATCTCTTCTTGTTGTCCACTAGCATACATTCTCCAACATATTGCCCCTGAAATAATTTGTCGCTATAACCAGTATAGTTCAACCAGATACATAAACATACAGACCAATTACCTCTCCACAATTTACATATATCTTGATGAGGAATTTTACTCAGTTGGACTTAAACAACCCTATTACAACCCAACCGGGTTCGAGTCTCAACCCGAAAACTAAAGTCATGGATCTTTTGACAAGATCTTCCCCACAATAGACAAGACATCATCAACATTTGTCCTGTCATGTGTCCAAGACATGGTTTCTCCTACTATAAATACCTTCATCTAAATTGTTTAAAGATAATTCTGAATTTCTAAGTGTCTACTTATTTGCTCTTAACGATCCCTTCCACCTCCTTGTAACTGAAGTACCGGATGTCTTGGTCAGGCGCCACCCTGGAAAGCTTAATGATATTCTGGTTGCAGGTCTAATTCCACTTGAACTATTCACTCAGCTTCAAATTCCAGGTATAAAATATCCAAATCAATTCTCAACAATATGTTATATGTTCATATCTCCATAGGCTCATGGAAATGTACTTGATGCAAAGTCTATCTAAATTTAGACAGAAGCATTTCGAATGCCATCTAATATTTTCAATTATACCGAGCAAACAAATTCAACTCACACACACACACACACACATATAGAAGGTATGACGTTAAGCAAACTCTGTATCAAAAGAAACAACAGGAGATGGAATCCAGCACCCTTAACAGAAACCACAGGAGACAATAAAAAAAAAATAGAACAGAACCCACTATTCACAAAAGAAACAAGAAAAAGAAGAGCTGTTACCCGAATCACCAGTACCGTTGCACCTCAAATCGATTCTTGGAAATTTCTGCAACGACCCGGATGAGACAAGCTTGACGTTCGAGGGAAACAAGGGGCGGTCACGAGAGAGACGAGGGTTAACGGAGCAACAAGGTTGGTGGATTCTCGATGGGGTACGAGGTGGTGAAGATAAAGAGTAGGACCGTTGGGATGCTGTCACTGCCCCACTCATTTCCCCTCCTCTTTTTCTCCCCCTTTCTCTTCTGAAATTTTTGTTCTCAAAATTCTTCTCTTTCTTGTTTCTTCTTCTTCTTCTGCTACTGCTGCTGTGTATAGAAAGTGGGGTGGGCTAAAAGTCCTGGCTCGGATTGCAGATGAGGAGGGATTAACTGTACCTTTTTTCCTTCCTGAATTTTTTAGGACAATACGGTTGTGGGCCCCGCTCAATCTAACGGCGCCGGGCTTGTGGCCTGTTTGGTGTTATTTTCATCTTTATTTTTTATTTTTACTATTTTTAAAATTTAAAAAAATAGATAATGAAAATGAGTATGGTTGGTGTCTATATTACCTATAATCTATATGTTCTAAAGAAGTTGAAGGAAATTCTTTGAATGAATTAATTGAAAACTCCGTCACCCCGCCATAATCTGAGGCGGATGTAGTTTTGAGGGACATTTTGTAAATATAAAAAGTCTGTTGCTTAATTCATTAATTTTTATTTATATTTTGGAATCCCTTAAACTAAATTTCAAGATTAAAATAATTAATTGATAGATAAATCAAATACCGTCATATATGAAATGAAGGCATGTGAGATAAGCCAAATCATATCTTATTAATAAGGAAACAAATAGTAATTTTTTGATAATTTAAATCACATCTTGTGGGTAAGAAATAGATACCAATTAAATTTGGGATGACCAATCAAATTGTGAAAGTTGCACAATTCCCTCGGTCAAGCCAAGAAAATCCACGGCATTCAAAACAAATAAGAATGCGTTGGTCACGAAGTCCATAAATTATGACATTTGATTGGAAATTATGGTATATTAAGACCTTTACCTCAAAGTCAATGTGAATGGGAAAGTTGTTTCAACCATAATGTATGCATATAGCGAAGGCCAAAAGGATTAGCATTAGTAAAAGAAGAAAGCCAGCTTTGCCTTTTTCTTTTTCCCACCGAGAGAAAGAATTGAAACAATATGTTAATATTTCATATCAATATAATTGTTATATTTTTTGAATTGAATATAAAATAATTTAAAATTTGAATTGCATTTTTACTGATAATTATTAAATTTTTGTATAATGTTAAGCAGTCTGAATACTTTATTCTGATTTGTATTTCCTCTCATATTTCATATCATAAGTAAATATTAGGTGTATTAAATATTTCTTTAAAATAATTGAATGTAGATTAGATATATTTGATATAAATTTATGAACCGGAATAAAATATAAAGCATTATAAATTCAAAAAAAGAATCCAAAATGCTAAGATGTGAAACGTTGAAGTACTAGTTCGAGAAGGAGAAGACCAAGAGTTGGTTTAGAAAACAGAGGTAGAAAGGTTAACTTCCCTATGCCTATGCATGATTCAAAAACAGTTCATTTGTAATGGTAGAAGCGGAGATTGGTAGGTTCCATTTCTTGATTTATGAGGCCATGCTAATCTTCTGTCCATCATTCCAATTTTCATCGGATGTCCCAAGAGGGACAAATAACTCCGTACCAATTCTTTAATATCTTAAATAATTAGGATTATACTATTTTTCCGCATTAAATTCTTTTATGCTTAAAAGTTAACAAATATTATTAATTTGGAAATCAGTTCTTTCTTCAAGTTCTTCAAAAATTGAAAATAAAATTTACTTTGTGAAAGTGAACATGATTTAAGAGATATTCACTAGTTCATTTGTAGAAGGATGGGTAGTAAATATACATACACAAAAAAAAAAATTAATATTAACAATAAAATAGTAAATGATAATACAAAACTTGTTACTAATGATATATACTGATATCTTTTGTATTGTCACTAATAACACATTTTAAGTGATAATAATGTTTATTTAGCTACAATATGGCTTAATAGTTACACGATTTAATTTTTTAAGTTGTAATAATTAATATGCATACAGTGACAACCTAATGACAATAAAAATTGGTGACAATTTTTATTGTTACTAGGTCGTCATAAGATATGTTACTAATTAACAATTGTAACAATTTAATTAAACACCATTTTTACCATTGTTAAGTATGTTAAAATTATTAGGCCGACAAAACAAAATATTTTGTCACCTAATAAATATAATTAGTGACAACTTTTACGAGTCACTTGCTATTATGTTACTAAATCTTTTTTTTCTTAAAGTGATATAGGTACTGAACTTTTATTATCTTAATTGGACTGAAGATTATACTATTATTTCCCGTTAAATTCAATCAAAACATAAAAATGATATAACAATTGGGATTTGGGGATGAAATGTTTTCTGGATTTCTATGATAAACAATACAACTGGACACAAAATGATATTTTTCCCAGAAGAAACATAAATACAAGAAAATACCTACTCCTATAGAAGCCATGTACTACATTTCTTTTATGATACTTCTAAGGAAACCAAAATTCTTAATACTAGAAATTATGCACCATTTTAAGATTTTGAAATTTTTCTTTGGAAACAAGATAAGGAATTTTGACCAACGATTTGTTCCCCAATCAGCATCAGAAATCACTTTCTATTGCTAGCTAGAAGATAGGCTTTAATCTTCTACAGAGACGCCACTATTTCAATCATGTTAATTCTTTCCTTGAGCGAAATGGATAAACATTCCATAGCCAACGGAAAAATAGATGAGACACACTGTTGCTTTGTAGAGAAATGTTGATCTTCTCTTATTAGTAAACCAGGGGCCATAACTTGAGTTATTGCATTTTCTTGTAAGGCTTTCTTCATCCAATCTTTTAAGCTTATTTTTTCATTAAACATATCATCCATCGGCTTCTTCCCTGTAAACATCTCCAGCAATATTATGCCATAACTATAAACATCCTCATTTGTCGACACTTTCCCTTTTGATCCATACTCGGATTCATGTAATTATAGATATTCATCATCAGAGAATCTATTCATAGAAAACAAGTTTGGAGAACTAGATAAAATAAAAGTAACATATAAAGAGAAATTGAAATTTAAGATTTCAAAATCAAATGTCACCTGGTGCTGTATAACCAATTGTTGCCAAGGTTTTAGTTGGAACCACAACCTGTCCTTCATCAAAGAGCTTGGAAATACCAAAATCACCAACACGAGTAGTCATGTCCTCATCAAGCAACACACTGCTTGGCTTTATATCACAGTGGACAACAGGGAATGTATGACCATGATGAAGATATTCAAAGGCCAATGCAACATCTATTGCTATTTTTAGTCTTTCCATCATATTTAAACAATAGTTGTTTGAATATAACCATTTCTCCAGACTCCCATTTGGCATGTACTCAAGAATTAGGGCTTTGAATTCTATGTTACTACAACAACCAATTATTTTGACTAAGTTCCTCTATGAAATGGTACTTAGTATTTCACTTTCAGTGTCAAAGCTTTTGGCAGCTTCCTCCAACTACAAGTTGAAGACTTTTACTGCAACATTTAATCCATCAATGAGTGTCCCTTTGAATATCGAACCAAAGCTTCCTCTTCCAAGTAGGTTGGTTTCACTAAAGTCACTTGTTCCTTGTACAAGTTTTCGACATGAAATTCTTCTCAAAGAAATATCTAATGAAATATCAATTGAGGGCGGTATTGTATTCTATTTTTGTCTCCTTATGAGCATGAGTATGACAATCACTAAAATGATAGTTGAAATGATGGGGGCGCAAGGTACTTCATCAACAGAACAACATTCTTTGGTCTTGATTTTGTAAAATTCTTAAAGCAAGGATGAACTTGAAATTTTGTTGCACCACAAAGAGTAGAGTTGTGAACAAATGATTCAGCAGTGAAGTTAACAAAAGGTCCCTGATACGGGATAATCCAATAGGCCCAATTTCAAATGAGACAGCCCACGAGACCCAACTTGATACGGTATAATCCAGTATACCCAACAAGCCCAAATTCAGAAGAGATAGCTTATGAAGCCCAAAGGCACATCAGTCTGGTTGACCTGTATCGATCCCATTTGGTAAGCCCCATGGTCGACCCGTATCGACCTGAAGGCCACTTTTGAAGTTTTAGCATCCAAGTTCGGTTGACATGAATCGATCTCCGGGTGCAAGTTGGACAGGTTGAACCTCTCGGCATTGA
>JACGDI010005218.1:327343-352467 GCA_014898725.1 Jacaranda copaia | reverse complement strand
GCAATAAGGTAATAAAAGCTCGACTCCTCACCACTACCCAACTTTTGGGACATTGGGAGATGAAAAAGGTTTGAAAAATTTGCAAAATTAGCTAGTTGGTTGAGAAAATACATCAATACAGCGAAGCTATACAGGGTTGCAAAATAGTTAGGTAAAAATTGGGTGATGCAAACCCCCAAGCCGGTGAAGAGGTTGACTATAGACGGAGCAAGGGGAAACCTCAACCTGCACCCTAACCCCTCCCCAAATACAATGATAAACCCCCGAGGAGGTTGATGCATCCTACCCCAGGACCCTAGTGCTATCATTTCAAACTCATCGGGGATACGGTAAACTGTCTTAATCCGCACTAGGTCATCATAGGTTATTTTGGAGGATATTTCAGTATAGTGGTCCGGGGTAAACAGTCAACCTCAGCTAACAGGCATTTCAAAGGGCCCAGCCTCTCCCTCTAATACTATCCTGGCCTCTCCATGATCGCTACTACTAGAAGAACTACTGCTTTCAATCGAAGATGAACTAGATTGGGTGGTGATCTCAGTCTCGCTATCCCTCATACGAATCATGTTTTCAGACCTACTGCTACCAGAATCAACATTAATAGACATGGTTTTGTAAAGTAATGGCAGAAAATAATGCAGATATGACAGGGACACTTATAATGTTCGTTTCGGAAGCAAAACGTATGGAGCAAAACACTCTTCAACAATGGATATTTTCTGATGCTCAAAATGTGAAAGTGTGATCGAAGAAACTCCCTCCCTATTTATAGGCAATCGTGCATGGGAAACTATGTAACTACCATCATGACAGCCTGTTTCATATCTCAGACGCTTTGTATTTTGCATGCTTCATATCCGGCGCATTAATAGCCACATTAAATGCACAGAAACTGCCTCCAACCCTGGTTGATATTTCAAATACCCAGGTCGATATTTCAAAAACTCAGGTCGAAATCTAAAAACCCTGCTCAAAAGCATCAAAACCCTGGTCGAAAGCACATAAATCCTGGCCGAAGGTATTCCTTGCTATATTCGAACATAAACTCTTGCTCCTTCTCATCGGCAAGCTCGATCAGGATCGGGAGTTGGGGGAACTCATGATATCAGATAATCCAGTAGGCCTAATAGGCCCAATTTCAAATGAGACAGCCCACAAGGCCCAACTTGATACGGTATAATCCAGTAGGCCCAACAGGCCCAACTTCAGAAGAAATAGCTTATGAAGCCCAAAGGCACATCAATTTGGTCGACCTGTATCGACCCAATTTGGTAAGCCCCGCAGTTAATCCGTATCGACCTGAAGGCCACTTCTGAAGTTTTAGCATCCAAGTCCGATCGACATGAATTGACCTCTGGGTACAAGTTGGACAGGTTAAACCTCTCGGCATTGATGACACGTGGCAGCTGATGTGATTGCTACCAACGAATGTAACTGCTGCCAACAACTCCAACAACCTCGCTAACAACTCTAGCAGGGGCGTGCTCCTACTAGCATGGTTATCCAAAAAAATTGGAGATTGCGCCACCTGGCACAGTACCGGGATCTGAGCAAAGAATAACTCCCAACTGTCATGGAGAAAATCAAGTACACCTGGTAAGGGTACTTGGGTAAAATTATGCCACAACAGGCTATAAATACTACAAGCACCACCACGCTCAAGGGAATGCCATTTACGCTGTTTACTACATACTCTCTCTATATTCTCCGACCTACCAAAAATCTAACTTAAGCGTTGGAGTGCCATAGCCGAGGGCCTCTCGGCTAGTTGACGTGTGTTCGTGGTTGCAGATCTCAAGCCCAAAATACTTGAATCAACCGGAGTACCTGACTCTCCAACTCTCTGCAGCATCAGTCCCCTTATAGGAATCTCTCATTCCAATCTATTGTAAGACACATCAAAAGTTTGAAGATAACGGAGATTCTTTAAGGACTTTAGGATCACTCCAAAAAGAATATTATTAGATATATCCAATGATTTCAAGTTTATGATATTTCCCAATGATTGAGGAATAGGACCTTCAAATTTATTATGCGCCAAAGATAGGAATTCTATTGATTAGGAGCTACCAATCGAGTTTGGAATATCACCTAAAAACTGATTCCATGATAGGCCTAGTTGAATGATTGCCTTCAAACTTGTAATCTCAAGTGAAAGTTGACCATTCAGATTGTTTGAGGAGAAGTTCAAAACCACAAGGTCTTTGAGATTCCAAAAGTTAGAAGGAATGGTGGAATTAAGTTTGTTTGAGTCTAAGTAGACATTTCTTAGGAATTTAAGTTCATTGAAGCATTGAGATAATGGACCAGTGAGCATATTATTACTCAGGTACAAATCCCCTAAATTACTCATCTGGCAAAGATTTGGGGGAATATATCATTGTAGTTGATTTCCATCAAGAGCTATTCTTTGGAGGTGCTTTAATTTCCCAAGTGCTGTTGGGATGAACCTTGTTAACTCATTTCCTTCAACATATAAGCATAGCAAAGTGCTCAAATTTCCAATCTCAAAAGGAATGTCACCCTTTATATTGCATCAATTTGCCTAAAACCTCCGAAGAGAAATGGATAAATTCCCAATTGATGTTGGGAGAATACCATTCAGTAGATTGCTTGATATTATCAATTCTACCAAATGTTGCAGTAATTGAAGAAAGAAATCTGAAATCTCCTATCAAGTTATTTTCCCAAATTCAAAGACCTTGTAAAAATCTTAAATTATCAAAGTTGGGTACAGAGCCACTTAATTCATTCTCACTTATGTCCAAGATAGTAAACTTAGAAGCATTGGTGATAGAGCTTGGAATTGGCCCATTGAATTTGTTTTAACTCAAAACAAAAAACTGAAGATTGACAAGTGAAGGCGCGATGGTGGAAAGAAGCCTGCCTGAAAGTCATTGTAATAAAGTCAAAGTAACTTTGATTGATGTTCATGTGATGATCATTGGTACGAGTTGCTAAACATACCAGACAGACTATTGTTGGAGAGGTCCAAGAGTTCCAAAGAAGATATGTTGAAGATAGAAGATGGAGTATATCCTGTTAGAAATGCCCAATTGATGGCTAATACCTCTAACTGTGAAAGCTTTCCCATTTCCACTGGAATTCCTCCTGAAATTGTTAAAGAGAAAGAAAATCGAGAAAATCTTCATATTTAATCTTATTGAGTGCTCCCATGCACGCCATGATTAAGTATGATCAATATTTCATACTTAGGAGGTGTTTTGACTTTTAAGCTTATTTTAAGTGTGTTTTTGGATCTTATAAGATTTTAAATTTTATTTATACTATATGAAAAGAAAGAAGAATTTTATACTCACACGTGCATAATGACATTTTTTACACTCCAATATATCAAAATTTGATTGGCCAAGAATAGCCCTATAAGTAGGCGTAACTTATTTTTCTCACCAATGCATCCAAATTAAATATGTTATTTATAACTCTCTTCTCTCCATTCATGCTCCAAAACTCCTTACCCAAGCTCCCAAAACAACCAGTGACTATTTTGTACACATAAGAATGGTGGCCACGATGACTAGTTTTAAAATTAAGCTTTTAAAGTATTTGAATAACACAAAATCTTTTTTGTAATTGATATAGTTAAATTATAAGAGAGAGTTATAATCTTAAAAATATATTAGGAACTTCTTACCTTTTCTAAATGAGCTTATTAGATCCTAATATCTTATTTTTGGAGCTTATAAGATTTTTTTCTAAATAATTTACCGAACTCATGAAACACGTTATAAGCTTAGATCTTAATAAGAAAAGCAGTAAAAAATTAAGATGCTTCTCAGAATGTGGAGGAGGGAGTGGATCCAAGGAAAAAAACACGTTGTTGAGATAAAAACCATGTAGAATGGACATAAAACTACAAAAAAAATAAATAAATAACATTAATGACCAAAAATTAAGTGATAATTTGAAATTTTCCATTAATGACATGTGTTAAAAGACAATAATTTTTGTTTTGTTACTAGTAATATGTATTAAGTACCTTTTATTTTCTAACAACAGTGTCTAATAACAAGAACTAGGATTTCAAATTGTGACAAAAATCGTCAATAGGACGTAACAATATTTTTGTTGTTGCATAATCATTCACTAATACATGATTAGTGTTGAGTTTTGCATTTTCACTTTACATTGAAAATTTTCTTGTAGGAAATATAGATTAGTAATTTGAATCTAATCTTCAAAATTGATTGAGGAGAATCTAAATTAATCTTTAGTGAAAGAATGAAAAGTAATACACTAGATACAAATACCTCCAAATATCGAATAAAAAATGATGTATAAAAGAAGTATGATATATAAAATATGCATGAACTTCTATGTTTCAAATTAAAATTAGAAGTTTCATCAATGACAAAACGGAGGAGAAATCGGGATAGAAAATAACATGAGAAAAAATGAAAGAAAAAACAGAAGAAGAAAAGAAAAGGATGCATGAAAATTGGAAAATATATACAAAAACTGAATTGAAGAAGAAAAGAGAAAAAGGAGAAAAAAAGGAAAAAAACATAGCAAAAACGTAGAGAAAAGAAAAGGGGGAAAAGACAAAGAATAGGGAAAATGGAAAGGAAAAAGGTAATTATCTTTAGTGATAACCTAAGTAACGTGATTATCTTTAGCGATAACCTAAGTAATATTGAAGCCTTCAAACAAAAAATTATTCATAAAAGTAAGAAAAGATATCATACCTGTGAAGTCATTTAGCCCCAGATATAACTTCCTAAGCATGGCTAAGTTTCCAATTTCACTTGGTATGTTGCCACAGAAATGGTTGAGGGATAAACACACATCTTCAAGGTTTCTGCACTTGTATATATTTTGTGGAATTTTCCCAAAAAGTTGATTCCTTGAGAGATATAGTGTGTTGACCTGTGGAATATAGTTGCATAAGTCATTTGGGAGCATGCCTATTAGACTATTATCCTTGAGATTGATAAATCTCATAGAAGGTAAGTTGAAAATTTCATATGGTATGAGGCCACTAAAATGATTGGAACTTAAAATTATGATTTCCAGGGAACAACAATTGCCAATCTCATGTGGAACATTTCCACTGAGAAAATTGTAACTCATATCGATGGTGTGTAGCTTGGAATTGTTGAACAAAGTTGGTGGGATGCTACCAAAGAATGTATAGTTGTTTAGATGCATTTTTTGAAGTTTGGATAAGATTCCAAACCATAATGGTACTTCTCTTGTAAATGAGTTGACTTCCATATCTATTTTCTTTAAATGGTGCAAATTAGATAACTCAGAGGGTATAGAGCTTGTGAAATTGTTGGAACTAACATCTAAGTATCTAAGAAATTTTAAATTTCCAATATATGGGGCAATAGTTCTCCTAAGGTTGAAAGCAAAAATATTCAGGGCTGTGACCCTTTGATGTTTGATGCTACACGAGACACCAACCCAATAACAAAATGACATATTACTAGACCAGTTTGTCGTCAAGGTACTGTAAGGATCTGAAGTGATAGTATTTTTAAATGCAAGTAATTCATGTTGATCTATGGTAGAGTTGAAAAATATAGTGGTAAAGTAGAATAGAATGGTGTTGAGTAACAACAATGCAAGAGCAAAGAAAATACAAGAATTCTCCATTGAATTGGCAATTTTACTTGAGGTTGTATTATTACTGAGGCATAGTGCATGTTGTAGTGGGTATATATATTGAAACATATGGAAGGACGATACTTAGCATTTAAGTCCCTATTTCTATTAAGTGATCTACGGCAAAAAGAGAAACCCAATAAATACACATTATAATATAATATAATATATGGGCCGACGCCCGAGATTAGGATTCTCAGACGAAAAGCCGTGATATTTGTGGAAAGGGCAATATTTTATGACAAGAAGAATTCTACATAGGAATGGACTAGTTTTTCAATGAGTTGAAATCTTTGAGGGATCATTCTTTTTGTGGAATGGAACATGACAAAGAGCATAAAGAAGTGGAAGCATGGAATCGAATTGAGTGCAGGTTGTCCAAGTTGATATTTTTCAGTAAATTTTAAGTGAATTCACATTCTGCATACACTATCGAAAAAAAAAGGTACAAATGTTAGGACATTTACAACCCATTGTTTTTCTTTCCTTTTCCCCCTTAAATAAATAAAATCATTTTACTATGGATCACTTCGACATGTCAGCAAGATTAATATATTTTTGTTGGATGGTTAATTTAATAGAAGTTTTTGCTGTACCTGGTTTGTCTTGTTTCCTATTTTTGAAATGGACTGAATTATTCTTTTTTTTTTAATCAAACAAGATCTCCATTTGTTGGAAATGTTATCCCAAGAATATGTGCATAGCTACACTTTTGGCTTTTGGTTCCAACACTTTACCTGTTGTATACGGCTTAATTTGAGCCAATTGAAAAATGACATGTGAAATAATATATTAATTATTAATTTAATTTTTTTTATTTATATATTAAAGTTCATTAAAATAAATTCTAAATAATAAATAGTTAATTTTAATTAATATTCTAATATTTATTTTATGTTAATCAAATACTGACAAGTGCCAAGATAAAGATGAATCATGTCAACTAAATCAAGTTTGGTGGCTTAAACAATCTCAAGCTAATCAAGTTAGGACACGTGACGCATCCATGTACGTGAGCCAATCAAGTTAAAATATTTGATATTATCTTTTAATACGTGCATCAAAGAGATAATTATCATATGTGTTTAAGTCATTTCGGAGTCTCCTGTGAGCACTTATATAAAGGGATGATTAGAGACAGTCATGGATATACTCATATATTCTCATACATATTCATATATTCACACATACATATTCATATATTCTTAAGTTTCAAGACTCAAGTCTTCAAGTTTCAAGTTTCTGCTACGACGACGTATTGCTACCGTGAAGATCCTATACCTCTTCAAAGCGTCAAGTCATCAAGTCCTTTGATCTCAGAGTCAAGATTTGAGTTTTAAAGAAATTTCGTAGTGTCTTTTATCAAGTCAAAGGATACTACACCATATATCCAAGAACAAGCTTCAAGCCCTTGGATTAAATATATTGGGAGAAGAATAAGGGGATTAGTTTTGTTAGGGACTTTATATTTTTCTCTAATAAATTGTAATTCTCACATTATTCTTTAATACAAATTTAATTTGTCCATTATTTTTTTGTCTTGTGATTTAATTTTTCAAACAACAAAAATTGTGTGAACAAATTTATGGCACGCCCGGTGGGACATGAATCTACCCCTCATTTCTTTCTCCCATTTGAACTTTGAAGATATTTGCAATCACTCAGTGGCACCTAAGAGGAATCAACTCGCCTTGGCTAGGAAAGATGTTGCTTATGCTATTGCCCATGCTGCTGAATCTGTTAATCAGTTTATGACTAGGGGCAAGAATACTGATTTCATTCCATCTGACAATTTTGACTCTGAAAGTTTAAGAAAAAAAAATCCTAAGGTATTGCCTTTTGCTGAATTGTCAGCTACAGCGACTAGAGTGGCAACAATGGATGAACAACTTGCTCGGATGGCTCAAGCCATAGCTGACCTCCAAAAGATTGTGGAATAAAAAGATCAACAAATCGCACAACTCATGAACAAGCAGGAATACTCTCATCTTGGAGGATTTGGCTACAATCATCAATCTTCTCTTGATCATACAATGATACAAAAACAAGTTGAGGAGATGCCTTACAAGCGAGAAGCTGATAAAAAGATCAACAACTCTGTGACTTCTATTGCTACATTATCTATTCAACAATTGTAGGACATGATCACTAATACTATAAGGGCTCAGTATGACATGCATTCTCAAAGTTCTATTATGTATTCAAAGCCTAATACGAAGAGGATTGACTCATTGAGAAAGCCGATAGGATATCAAAGACCAAAATTTTAGTAGTTTGATAGGAAAGGAAATCCAAAATAGCACGTGGTCTATCTCATAGAGACATGCAACAATGTAGGGATGTACGATGATTTTCTTGTGAAGCAGTATGTATGATCATTAAAAGAAAATGCCTTTGATTGGTACATTAACTTAGAACCTAAATCCGTTGATAGTTGGGATCAAATGGAAAAAGAATTTTTTAATCGTTTCTATAGTAAGGGCCGGATTGTGAGCACAATTGAACTTACCAATACAAAATAATGGAAGGACGAGCCAGTGGTAGACTACATCAATCGTTGGCGTGCATTAAGTTTGAACTGCAAAGATAAACTCTTAGAGGTGTCTCTAGTAGAGATGTGTATTCAAGGTATGCACTGGGAACTTCTCTACATCCTTCAAGAAATTAAGCCTCACACTTTTGAAAAATTAGCCACTCGTGTCCACGACATGGAGCTTAGCATTGCTAATCACAGAGTTGGAATTTCTATTGAAGACTAGAAGAAAGAAAGGAAAGATTCAAAAAAGAGTGAAAAATATGGCAAAGCTGCTACTAAAGAATCCCTGGCGATCAGAACAGCCTTCATAAAAATTCCTACAAGTGATAAAAAAGGTTGCTGAGAAAATTGAAGATCAACACATTCCAACAAGCAAGAAAACACTAAAAGAAATGTAGGAGAAGGAGAATCCATTTCCAGATTCTGATGTTTCTCATATTTTTGATGAATTATTGATAAGGAAGTTGATTGAACTACCAAAATCAAAATGTCTTGAAGAAGTTGGAAAGGTAAGTGATCTAAAAAATTGCAAGTATCATTGAGTTGTCGATCATTCGATAGAGAAATACTTTGTCTTCAAGGATAAGGTAATGGCATTGGCAAGAGATGGAAAGATAATTCTTGATATGGAAGATGTTGTCGGATCAAACCTTGCTAGTGCTATAACTGTAGCAGATACCACATGTGTTGCAAGCAAAGATAGTATTTTCTCATCTTCATTTATGGGGGCAGCAACAATGTTTTAGTTTGAAAGCTTAGATCCAGTGCTAGTAGAGACTCAATTCATTAACGAAGTAACTAAGCTAGAAACAAGTTTTACTAGTGAAATTGAAGATGGCGGTGAATGGACTCTTGTGACACACCGATGAAGAAGAAGACGATGTGTCAATCAATCTCATCCATTAGCATTAAAGGTCTCGCATATAGCCAGACACCCTCAATCAAGGATGATGAAAAGTTAAAAGGCTACAAATAGCAAGCAAGAAATTCATTTGCAGGTTACAAAAGGATTCAGATGACTCTAAAATATTATTTTTCTACTAGATTCTTTGATCAAATGGTTGAAGCAGTGCATGCTATATCTTGTGAAACTTAAGAGCAACACTCCACTTCATGTTGTACAGCTATTGCTTTATGGATAAGGATTCGTTGTTGGGATTAAAACCTTACAATAGGCCACTTTTTATCTCAGGATTCATGCAGGAGCAAAAGGTTAATCGCATACTCATTGATGGAGGATTTGCCATCAATATCATGCCAAAATCCACCATAAATAATTTGGGGATTTTTATTGAGGACCTCTCACACAGTCGCCTAACTATTCAAAGTTTCAATCAAGGTGGCCAACAAGCTATTGGTATGATTTGTCTAGACCTCACAATTGGGGAGTTGGAAGTAAGTACTTTATTTCATGTTATTGATGCAAGGACTTCTTACCATATACTTTTGGAATGGCCATGAGTTGATGAAAATGGAGTAATACCTTCCACCCTCTATCAATACTTCAAGTATTCAAAAAATGGAGAAGTTATAAAAGTTGATGCAAATGTGAAGCTATTTACTAAAGTTGAATCATACTTCACTGATGCTAAACTTTATCTGAATCTTGACTCAGTAAGTGAAGTGCAACCTACAAAGGCTCCAAAAAACCACTTCGTTGAAGGAAGACAAGATTGTTCTAAAAATTTTAGTAAATTAACAATTACTGAGGTTTTGACCAACGAAGAATGCAAGCGCAATGATGATTCCAACTTATTAAAATTTCAATATACACGGCAGACATCTCAAAAGAAGAAGAAAATTCCAGTTAGAGTATGTATTGAGTCAGATGATGCTGCTCAAAACCAATTAAAGATGGTAGAATCAAGCGATTGTGAAACTCTGAAGAAGGGCTTCACCTTGTCTATTATTGGTATAAGCTTATCAATCCATAATAAACCATCTATTGTAGGGGTTTCCCACAAATAATTTGAGGGGACATTTGATCCTAAGGCGTATAGGTTGCTTGAAAAATCTGGCTATAACTTTGTTAATCCACCTAATTTTAGTTAGCTTAAACCTGAATTAATTGGAGAAAAAGTTCATGGACTCAGTGAAGCACAACAAAAACTAAGGAGATAGGGATTTTAAATTGAACAGTCAAGGGTTGGCTTGGGATTTAAAGTTCCAAAGTTGGTCAGGATATGTATGACAAAGAAGGATAAGTGTGCTGATGTCCAGCATATTTCTACAGAAAATCATATGAAGTAGGAAGAGCAAAAATAAAATAATCATCGAGTTTTTGTATTTAATCATCTCAGTACTTCGATTACTCATCCTTTTATCTTTAAAAGACTTGGTATTAAAGATCAAGCAGGTTTAATAAAGGTCTATGTTTGAGAGGTTTTGTGTTCAATAGACTTGAAAATAATGTTCCAAAAGAAAGAGTTGATGATAAAATCGATATGTTGGAGTCAACAAATGAGAGTCAAACTCTTCACTTATCCTAATCAAATGGAGCTGGATCTACAATCTTAGTCATCAATATGGACAAACCTGTAAAAATAAAGCAGCGTATCATAAAACATCCATGCAGAAAGAGTGGTGCAGATGAAGATAAAGTGGAAATCACCATCAGCTCCAATTACACAAGTGTTAAAGATGAGCTAAATTCTACGTTGTACGATTCGTGTCTTGAATAATTTAATAGATTTGTGGCAAGTGGTTTTACATAAGCTATAAACTACCCAACATGGATAATGATGCCTGTCCTAGTTTCAAAAGCAGATGGAGCATTAAAATGGAGTATCACATTCCAGAGAATGAGAGTTGTTGAGATTGAACAACCATATGATGGAGAAAATAATGAGTTACACACATGTAATCATATTTCTGTTAATAAAGAGCCTGATTCAAAAAGTCCTAAAGATGAAGTCCTAAAAGCTCCTCCACAACTTGAAGATGGTGGACAGGTGAGTGTTGATGAACTCAAAGAGTTAAATCTTAGCACGATAGAAGAGTCTCGTCCCATATTTGTTAGCAAGCTTCTAAATCCTGAAGAAGAAAAACAATATTTCAAAATCTTAAGTGAGTATAAGGATGTATTCATTTAGACATACAAAGAAATGGCAGGATTAGATCCAAAAGTTGTAATCAATCATCTTGGCATAAAACATAGGGCTCATCCAATAAAATAGTCGCAGTGAGTGCTTCACTCAAATCTCGTCCCTCTAATTGAAGCTGAAGTCAACAAGCTTATTAATTCAGGATTTATCCAAGAAGTTAAATATCCAACTTGGATCTCTAGCATCGTGCCAGTTGAGAAGAAAAATGGCCAGATACATATTTGTGTTGATTTTCGAGATCTGAATAGGGTATGTCTAAAGGATGATTTTTCATTACCTATTATTGAACTCATGGTAGATGCAACTACTAGACATGAAGCTTTATCTTTCATGGATAGATCTTTCGGGTATAATCAAATTAGAATGTCCCCACAAGATGAAAAGTGTACAGTTTTTCGCACACCAAAGGGTATTTAATATTACAAAGTATTGCCTTTTGGGTTGAAAAATGCAAGTGCGGCTTATCAATGAGCTATGCAGAATATTTTTGATGACATGTTACACGCAAGGGTAGAATGCTACATTGATAATCTCGTGGTTAAGACTAAAAATAGAGATAATCACTTAGAAGATCTCCGCATGGTATTTGATTAACTCAGGAATATAACTTGAAGATGAACTTGCTGAAATGTGCGTTTGGTGTCACATCTGAAAAGTTCCTTGGCTTCATAGTTCGACATTATGGAATTGAAGTTGATCCTGCCAAAATTGATGCTATCTAGAAGATGCCGCCACCAAGGAATCTTAAAGAATTGCGTAGTTTACAAGGTAATCTTGCATTTATAAGAAGGTTCATATCAAATTTAGTTGAAAGATGCCAACCATTTAATCACTTGATGAAGAAATATGCTCCTTTCATATGGGATAAAGGGTGTGAAAATGCTTTTGAGAGCATAAAAAAAAAACCTCATGAATCCACCAATTTTAGGAGCTCCTACACCTGGAAAACCATTGATATTGTACATTGCAGTACAAGAATGGTCAATTGGCGCTCTAATAGCTCAAGAAAATAATGAAGAAAAGGAGAAAATTTTATATTATTTGAGTAGAGCCTTAACCAAAAATGAGTTGAGATACTTCCCTGTTGAGAAAATTTTATATTCAATCAGTATAAGATCACATATGTTTCTCAAAAAGCAGTTAAAGGACAAGCTCTTGCTAATTTCCTAGCAAATCACCCCAGTTCTACAAATTGGGAAGTATCTGATGAATTACTTGATAAAGATGCCATTTTCTTTGAGATCTTGCTAGTATGGACAATGTTATTTGATAGAGCAGCTCGATCTGATGGAGCGAGGGCATGGATCGTCTTTGTTTCACTAGAAAGGCAAATTTTGGCATATTCTGTAGTGTTAAATGAATTGTGCTCCAATAATGTTGCAGAATATCAGGTGTTGATTATTGGACTTCAAATGGCACTAGAAATGAAAATTTTAGAAATTGAAGTCTACGATGATTCAAACTAGTCATCAATCAGGTTTTAAATGTCTATGAGGTTAAAAAGGAAAATTTGATTCCTTACTTTCAACTAGCCTCTTGTTTGTTAAAAAAATTTGAAAGAATTATCTTAAGTTACATCCCGATGGAGGAAAATAGGATGATAGATGCATTGGCTAACTTGGCTACCACTTTAGCCCTTTCTAAAGAAGAAACGACAAATATCCCAGTGTTCAATAAATGGATTGCACCTTCACTAATTCAGCTTGATCATGAGGAATCAATGCCATATCAGTCTCAGTTGGTGAAGATAAATATTGGAGGACATCATTGATTAAGTATCTAAAGTATGGAAAATTGCTGCAAGACCTTCACTGTAGGACAGAGATGTGTCGGAGGTCATCTTATTTCATTTTGTACAAAGATGTTTTGTATAATCGATCTTATGAAGGTACTTATCAACACTACTTGAGTGGTGAATAAGTAACCAAAGCTATGGCTGAGGTGCATTCTGGAGTCTATGGAGCTCACCAGTCAGGTCCTAAGCTTCATTTTCATATTAAAAGGATGGGATACTATTGGCCTACTATGGTTAAAGATTGTATGAATTACACAAAGAGATGTAAAGCTTGTCAGATGCATGCTAACTTTATACATCAGCCTTCTGAACCCTTATATCCCACAATTATTTCATGGCCATTTGATGCATGGGGTTTTGATGTTGTAGGTCATATTACTCCTAAATCGTCGGTTAGTCATGCTAACATATTGGTAGCTATAGACTATTTCTCCAAGTGGGCAGAGGCAATCCCCCTCAAGGAAGTAAAGAAAGAAACTGTTGTGGAGTTCATTTGATGTAATTTGATTTTCAAGTATAGAGTACCGTGTTACATCATTACTGATAATAGGAAGCCTCTCTATAATAAATTGATGGATAAAATCTGCGCACAATTTGGATTCAAGCAATATAATTTCTCGATGTACAATGCAGCTGCAAATTATTTAGCAGAAGCATTCAATAAAACTTTATGCAATTTGCTAAAGAAAATAGTGTCAAAATATAAAAGAGATTGGCACGAAAATGTTGGAGAAGCTCTTTGGGCAAATCGAACAACTCATCGTTGTGCTATCTAGGCCACTCCATATTCATTGGTCTATGAGGTTGAAGCTGTTCTCCCGTTTGAAAGTCAAATACCTTCATTTTGTATAGCAATTCAAGAAGGACTCATTGCTGAAGACAATGTTCATCTTCGACTTGAGGAATTGAAAGCATTGGATGAGAAAAGACTTGAACCACAACAACAGCTTGAATGTTATCAAGCACATATGACAAGGGCATTCAGTAAGAAAGTTTGTCCTCAATCTTTTCAAGTTGGAGATTTGGTGTTGGCGGTAAGAAGGCCTATTACCATCACCTAATAAATAGGAAGTAAATTCATGTCAAAATGGGCTGGTACATATGTGATAAAAAAAGTCTACACTAATGGTTCTTACAAGTTAGTTGACAGAGATGGATTGCGCATAGGCCCAATAAATGGCAAGTTTTTAAAGTGATATTATCCATGAGAAGAAGTTTGCTCCTTGACGCATGAGCCTAAATTGTATGTCACTCTTGACCCGTATGAGTATAAACTATGTACAGTAACTACCAAAGGTAGTGCATGTGGTTAAATTGCTAACTTTCCCTACTAAAGGTATTTTATGTGGTTAAAATATTAAATACCCCACCTAGTCCAAGGTGGATAAGCAACGGATACTCCTGACTCGCATAAGTATAAACAGTGAACGGCATTAAAAAAAATATCTACTTTGAACTACGTAATGACTTGATCCCTTTGTTGGGTACGTAGGCAGCTTGGGAGTTATTTTCTAAGTTCAGTCACATCACTAAAAAAGGGGGGGGGTTTAATGGCTTCCCAAGTTCAATCATATCATTAGAGCAAATTTAGATGACTTACTTCCTAAAGTTCAATCATATCATTGGAATGAGTTTGGATGGCTTACTAAGTTCAAACACATCACTGGAACAAGTTTTGAGGATTTCCCAAGTTTAATCATATCATTGGAGCAAATTGGGATAATTTACTTCTCTAGTTCAATCAAATCATTGGAGTAACTATGAATGATTTATCAAGTTCAAGCATATCATTGGAAGAAGTATTGATTGCTTTCAAGTTTAATTTATTAAGATAGCCAGTTTTACTCATAAAATTAAGTAAGTTTATTCCACTCAATTGTTGGGGGCATGTAATACAATTTTTTCTTTGAAGTTGGCATCAATTTGAAGAATAAAAAAGAGAGAGACAATGCACAAGGAGAATTCATTAAAGAATAATTTTTTATTGCATATGTAAAAGTCAAGTGTTCTTTTATATCAATTGTACAAAAAATAAAAATAAAAAATAAAAAATAAAATAAAATGAAATAAAAGCTAAATAGCTAAGTGCTTATGCAAGTAGGATAGAAGCTACTAGTTCCTTGCGAGATTCTTCAAGTAGTGTTTCCATCCTCTTTAAAGCCTCAACCTCTTGATCAGTCAAAATTGGAGTGTCTTCAAGTTTTGAAACTCTATCCCTCTTGGTGGCCACTTCTTTTTGGAAAATGGACAAGTTTTCTCTAGCTTTGTGTAGTGATGAGTTTGCGAATTCTTTCTTACTGCTTGACTCTGTAAGTCGTGTTCTCAATTCCTCTTGCTACTTGGTGATTTGTAAAAGCTCATTCTTGAGACCATTTATCTTTTCAACTCTCTCACTTTCTATCGTTTCAACCTCAAAAAGACCCTGTTGTGCAAAACGTAGTGCTTTCTCATGGGTTTCTTGTGTCTTTTTTTAATTGAATTTGACTTAACCTTTGTGTAGTTGGATGCACCCTCAAAGAAAGATCTCAAGTGGTCCTCCAAAGGTGATGTATTTTTTACATATGATCTCATCTCTGCAATCAAATCATCAATTATAGGCTTTATCTCTGAGAGTTGCTCAAATGGAATTTTTATGATTTTTTGACATATTTGTTCCTAATAGAATTTGAGTAACATTTGCTCTACTTTAGTCTTTATAATTCGAGGATAAAATTCAAAAATTTCAACAGCTGGAAGTGCCCAAGATGGAGCTTCAGATATCTTTTGGGGCTTGTCTTTACCAGTAAAAGCCTTATCATTTGTAATTTTAGGTAATATTATCTTTGGTCGCTTATTGAAATCAACAGTATTATGGGAAATTTGCATGCCACCATCAAGAGGTTGAAAAATATTTGTTTCAAGCAAGTTAAAAGGATTAGCCCCTTTATCGAACCAACACTACCTTCGGAAGTAATTGGGGTTGGCATCTCAAGATCTGCAAGCTACATCAAAAAAAAGAGAAGAAAAAAAGAAAAAATTAGTGCAAAGAATTAGCAAATATATATGTAAAAAAAAAAAAGAGGGGTACATGATATTAATAAATAAATAACTTTACATATTTTGCTAATTCACCCAAAGGTAAAGAAGAAGTTGGGACATCTGCAAAGAAATTTGAATTAATACTGATATTATCTAAATGCAAAATCTTTGATTTCTTCTTGAGTATACATTGGTTATTGGAGTTGTCATTTGAGCAAGAAAGTGCAGAAATTATTTCATTTTCTTCTAGTGGAACATCAATAGGAAATAAAATCTCAAGTAACTCACAATGCCTTTTAGACAGCACTTGAGTATGTTCAACAAGGTTGTAATCCTTAAGCTCCAAATTCCTTCCTTTAACTTGCCCTAAAACAATAGAATTTTGAAGAGGTGAGGCCACTGGATTATTTTTGGGATCTTTGATTAAAACTTGTTTAGGGCAAGATGGATTCTTACTAGGATGCCCAGACTCAAATGCATGTTGTTCAATTATAGCCCTAAGTTGATTGAGTTGACCAGAATTTGATTCCACATCTCTCTAATTGACTTTGAGAACAATCTTAGTATCTTTTGTTTGCAAAGCTTTCTAGTGTTTGTCCCACCAATCTATATATGCCTTTGTGGCTAATGGAAAGAAAAAGTATTGCTAAGAATGATAAGTTTGTAAGATGTATTCAGTAAGGTACATCACTGCCAAAGTTGGACAAGCTCATACAAATCACAAGTAAGAATCTCTTTCTTTAAGTTTCCTGGGACGTGTTGACAAAATTCACATTGATGGTTGAATCGATGAGGGCTACAAGCTCCAATGATATGCTCTTTTCCACATCAAAATGTTAAATAACTAGAATGAAGAGCCACAAAAAGATCCTTATAAGTATTTGATATGCGAGGGCCATCTATTACTGTGAATTGCTTGTGTGGAAATAAGCGTAAATTTTGAATGGCAGAAGGGTTGATATTGAGGAATATATCTCGTGTCTCTGAAAGATCAAAATATTTGGCCATGTTCTCCCCCGCATATTTGACCATCTCAGCCCCTCCTACATCAATCTTGAATGAAAAATGAGTGCCAAGGTAGTGCCTTATCCAATTGTGAACATAATGAATGGGAAAGATAGAAGAAGATTCCTGAAGACTTGGTGAAGTTAATATATTCCTTAAACCATGGTAGATGCCTGCCAATACAGGAACTACAAGAGAAAAGCAATCACCATTCGCTATTCTACTAGCAACCTTAAAGACAATAGCATGAATTAGATTAGCTTTGCGATGTGGTAGAACAAAATTGCATAACCAGCATGAAACAAAAGTAGTTAAGTAGGTCTCCCCTTTAACATCTTCTTCAACCTCCAACATCATAAAAGGCTCATTATTTTCCTTGGTGCGAGATAAAAGCGATGTATCAATTCTTCCACATGGATTGTGAGAGATCTTTGGCTTAGTAAACCTCTTTCGAGAAGACCTCAAATGAGGCTCTGCATATTTCGATGGTCCTTTAAACTAAAAGCTAATCCAATTAGAAATAGGAATGCCATCAGAGTCCTTTGGGAGCATATGATAAGCCAAGAATAGATATTTGTAGCTTCGTGGAAGAGAAGGATTATGTTTGTCATTACCAAGCAGTTCTTTTGTAGTGGGGATAGATTCATCATAGAAACATCTACGTATAGGTAGTCCACCAAGTACACAAAAATCCCATAAAGAAACTAAAACTTCACCATTTGTAGTATGCAAAGTGTTCGTTGAAGGGCACCATAACTCAAGGAATCCTTGGAGGATATTCTTATGACAGACGTATATAAAAAGCAAGGTACAGATTGCTGCATAGATCTTAGCTTGATGAAGAACACCTGTATGATGACCTAGCACATCCTTTGTCCATTCCTAATAGCCTGCATGAAAAGATACTTTGCCAAACCATGATGAGAGAATTCTCAATGAACATCCATTAGTGTTTGGAAGATAACCTGCAAATAATAATTCCAAGCTAATGGCTTTGGCATCATGAAGAGAAGACTTCAAGAGAAGTATTTTGGAATGAGACGTAATGCCAGAACGTGGATCAATTACTTCCCTAGTTGCCTCTTCAGACCACTCTTGGATATGCATAGAGTTACTTAGAGGTTGAGGTATGGAACAAAGAACATCATTGGCCGATTTATGGATAACTAATTTAGTACTTTTAACTTTGAGGTTTTCTTTGTCACTTCCAATGATAATACATGGAGAAGGCTCTGTGTGATCCTCAATATACATCCTCATGAGTTGATCAGGAACGGGATATGTTTCTTAACCTACAAAAGAAAAGAGAAGAGAGGAAGAAGAAAGTACAAAAATATAGAAAGAATCTTCAATTTGATAACTTACTTGAAGTTTTCAAAATTTTTGTATTTTCTATGTGTTGATGCCCTTGAGAAGTAAAAAACTCGGTGTTGATGAATGCCAAAGAAGTCTAAACAACTCTCTTTTTGTAGTAATCTATCGATTGAATAGAAGTAGTAATAATTGTATGAGAACTATGAAGCCTTTCTTCAAACAGTTGATATGCAGGAATTAATAAGAAGAGGATGTCTCTGATTGAGTAGATGAATTTTCCACAGCAATTTCCCAACTCAGTTTTCAACTCTACTCGGTGGTTTAGCTCTTTGGCAACATTCTATTTATATAGTTTTAAGAGTTTGAATTTAAGTATATCTAAAAGATTTTGTCTTTGTTCAGACCAATTGTTCAAATACAATCTGATTCTCAGCAAAATCAGCCACCACGAGAAGAAGAACTCTACATGCATTAGTGTTGGTTATCTGCATTTGGCAAGTCAGTCTCCTTTTGTGAGACAGGAGCTTAAATTGTCTTGCGCAGGCTACTTGTTTATATCACGGCAATAAATGGCAACCAACGGGATTCGACAATTGAAACAACAATCAGATTTAAATTGCAGTTGATGTGGCCACTTAATATATATATATATATATATAAATATTAAAATGGAGGGGGGGAAAGGATTTGTTTTTTGCTGAAGCTGATTTTTAAGACTCCAAGAACAATTCTGGTTTGTTTAGCCACGACAGCGTGATTTTGTGGGATTTTGAAGATGTTGGAAACTATGTGGTTTCCAAGTGGCTTCTATAATATTAATATATATATATATATATATATATTTTAGAAGCTCTTATGTTGTATATATATTTAAACTCATATATTTTATATATATGTATTACAAAGGCTCATATGTTACATATATATTTTAAAGGCTTATATATTATGTATATATATGTATTTAAATATATATGTAAATAATTATCATGACTTATTTACTCAAGAATGTATTGGAAGACATTATTCATGAGTAAGTCTCGATGGGGCATTTGTAGACAGCTTAATTTGGGTCAATTAAAAAATGACATATGAAATAATATATAAGTTATTAATTTAAAATTTTCTATTTATATATTAGAGTTTATTAAAATAAATTCTAAATAATAAATAGTTGATTTTAATTAATATTCTAATGTTTATTTTATGCAAATCAAATACTGACAAGTGCCAAGATAAAGATGAATCATGTCAACTAAATCAAGTCTAGTGGCTTAAACAATCTCAAGCTAATCAAATTGGGACACGTGGCGCATCCATGTGCATGAACAAATCAAGTTAAAATATTTGATATTATCTTTTAATACGTGCATTAAAGAGATAATTATCGGATGTGTTCAAGTCATTTCGGAGTCTTTTGCTGAGTATATAAAGGGATGATTAAAGACATACTCATATTCTCATACATATTCACATATTCACACATACATATTCATATATTCTCAAGTTCCAAGACTCAAGTCTTCGAGCTTCAAGTTTCTGCTGTGACAACGTATTGCTACCGTGAAGGTCCTATATCTCTTCAAAGCATCAAGTTATCAAGTCCTTTGATCTCGGAGTCAAGGTTCGAGTTTCAAAGAAATTTCGTAGTTTCTTTTACCAAGTCAAAGGATACTATACCATATATCCAAAAACAAGCTTCAAGCCCTTTGATTAAATATATTGTGAGAAGAATCAGGGAATTAGTTTTGTTAGGGAATTTATATTTTTCTCTGATAAATTTTAATTATCATATTATTCTTTAATACAAATTTAATTTGTCAATTATTTTTTTTTGTCTTGTGATTTAATTTTGCAGGCAACAAAATTTGTGTGAACACCTGTATTTTGGATTCTCAATTCATTTCACATTTTTTCTCCTCTTCCAACTTAATAAAATAAATATACCAAATATATATAATGTTCAATCAATTATTTATATAAGAAAATATTTAATACATTTAGAATGTATTTTTAAAAAGGAAGAATAGATAAAACAAGATTTAAAATAGAAGATCCAATCTACTTTACATAAATAGGATATATTTAAAATAGATTTAAAATGCACTGACGATATATCAATGATAAATGATTGTATGGATGCTGATAATTTGTTCAGTGCTTCTAGAGTAGCAAAGAAGAAATCAATTTCTAGTTTCCCTTGGAATAGATTAAAAAACTATTTGTTGATTAAAACTAACTAAAGAATAGATCTTATATAACTCCAAACTTAGTTATTAAGCCACCATAACGATGTTTTTAATTCTAGCTCGTCCTACCGTTGCGGACCAGGGGACTGCTATGCGCACTCGCGGCCACGCTAGTGTACAAATTTAGACCATTAATTTTCATCCGGCATCATGTAAGAATACTCTATATCCATAAACCTGCACAGTCACAAGTGTACTTCGCACTTTTCGAGTCATGAATATTATAGTTTTTGCATGAAATAAGCAACATAGGGTATAAGAATTTTCTTTTAGGGTTAATTACCCAAATTCTCAGAGATTTAACCTATTTATTCAAAAACTTAAAGGTTTGACAAAATTATAAATGTTACTTATTATAAAGTATCAAAAACACTCTTCAAATTTATGTTCAGTCTCTATTTAAATTTTTATATAGTGAGTTTCCTAATTTTTTTAAAATTTTAGAGATCACTCCCTACTCACTTGATTTGACAAAAAAACCCTTAAGTATAATATTTTTCACTTATTTTCTTTACTTCTTCTCTATCCACACAACTAAACACCTTTTATTTCCATTCCAAAACACTAACCCTATCTTCATCTTTCATTTCTAGAAATAGAAAAAAAAAGTCGCAAAAGCAAACCGAGCTCGACGGTGTGAACGAGGAATCCGACGGCGCAACCACCATCAACATAACCATTGCATTTTCTCCTTCTCAATTTATTTTCATCATTTTTAGGTTATTTTCTTAGTTTATTTTCACTCTTCTTAGTTTATTTTCATAGTTTATTACTAGGTAATTCTCTCCATCTTGTATTTTCTTCTTAATCAGCAAAAAGAGTGTTTGTTGGAGATGTGGGTATGAAGAAGGAGACATATTTTGAAGAACTTTGGACTATATCATTTGTATTGGAATTATAGTAGTGTATAATTTGTTTATGTAAAGTATATTTTACAAGAAATTGTAGTACAAAATATTCAACCCTTTAGTACATTTTACAAGAAATTGTAGTATATAATCTGTTTATTTAAAGTACATTTTTCAAATAACTTTAGTACAAAATATTCAACATTTCAATACACATTACTATAAGTGGTAATATATAATCTGTTTATTTAAAGTACATTTTACAAACAATTATAGTACAAAATATTCAATATTTCAGTAAATTTTACAAGAAATTATAGTATATAATCAGTTTAGCTAAAGTATATTTTTCAAACAATTTTAGTACAAAATATTCAATCTTTCAGTATACATTACTATAAGTGGTAGTATATAATTTGTTTATCTAAAGTATATTTTATACGCAATTATAGTACAAAACATTCAATTTTTCAGCAAACATTATTTGAAAGTGGTAGTACACAATCTGTTTATGTAAAGTACATTTTACAAGCATTTGTAGTACAAAATATTTAATCTTTAGTACACATTATTTAAAAGTGGTAGTATATAATTTGTTTATCTAAAATATATTTTTCAAGTAATTGTAGTACAAAGCATTCAACCTTTCAGTGCACATTACTATAAGTGGTAGTATACAATATGTTTATATAAAGTACATTTTACAATTAATTGTAGTACACAATATTCAATTTTTCAGAACACATTACTATAAGTGATAGTATAAATCTATTTATCACAAATATATTTTACAAGCAATTGCAGTACAAAATATTCAGCATTTCAGTATACATTAGTATAAATGGGAGTATATAATTAATTTATTTATATAAAGTACATGTCACAAACAATTATAGTACAAAACATTCAACTTTTCAATACATATTAGTATAAATAGTAGTATATATGTAAAGCACATTTTATAAGCAATTGTAGTATAAAACATTCAACTTTTTAGTACACATTACTATAAGTGATAATATATAATTTATTTATGTAAAGTATATTTTACAAGAAATTGTAGCACAAAACATTCAACCTTTAATACACATTGTTATAAGTAGTAGTATATAATCTATTTATATAAAGTACATTTTACAAGTAATTATAATACAAAATAGATGTAGTTCAATTTATATACTCGATTTCACACATATTATATTTTACCTTGCTACAATTTTAATGTCACTAATTCTTTAATTGCACAAAGTATACTTCAAAACAACCCCATATATACTTTATTTGTTCAATCTTTGTACTTGATTTTTGATATATTGTATTTCACCTCACTACAATTTTAATGAAAATAATTTTTCAATTGCACAAAGTGTACTTCAAAATAACCCTATCTATACTTTGTATGTTCAATCATTGTAGTTGATTTTTTATATATTTGAACTTAACATCGCTACAACTATTATAGATTAGTTTTTTAATTACAGAAAATGTACTTCAAAATAACAATATATATACTTAGATTGTTCAATTTATATACTTGATTTCCCGTATGTTGTACTCCACTTCACTGCAACTTTAATGGAACTAATTCTTCAATTGCACAAAGTATACTTCAAAATAACATTATATACACTTTATTTGTTCAATCTTTGTACTTGATTTTCAATATATTGTACTTCACCACACTACAATTTTAATGAAAATAATTCTTCAATTGTACAAAGTGTACTTCAAAATAACCTTATCTATACTTTGTCTATTCAATCATTGTACTTGATTTTCCGTATATTTGTAGTTAACCTCATTACAACTATTATAAATTAGTTTTTTAATTGCACAAAGTGTACTTCAAAATAATAATATATATACTTAGTTTGTTCAATTGACATATTTGATTTCCTGTATATTGTACTCCACCTCGCTGCAAATTTAATGGAACTGATTCTTTAATTACACAAAGTATATTCAAAACAATATTATATAGACTTTATTTGTTCAATCTTTGTACTTAATTTTCAATATATTGTACTACACCACGCTACAATTTTAATAAAAATAATTCTTCAATTGCGAAAAGTGTACTTTAAAATAACCCTATCTATAATTTGTTTGTTCGATCATTGTATTTCTTTTCCACATATTTGTGCTTAACCTCACTATAACTATTATAGATTAGTTCTTTAATTGTATAAGGTGTACTTCAAAATAACAATATATATATATATATATATACTTAGTTTGTTCAATTGATATACTTGATTTAACCCATATTGTACTTCACCTCGCTACTTTAATGGAATAGGGGTTTCATTTCATATTTTTCTTGAGAATAAACAACCAAAATTCTAAAAATATGTGTAATATTAGTACGATATAGATACAAATGTGTTAAAGTAGTTAAGAAATGACTATTAGCATTCAACAAATTAAATGATAATTCAAAATAGTATAAAGTATTCTTATGCATTCAAAGTTGTAAATACAATAAGCATATGACGATCATATCAGTTCTATCACCCGTACAAATATTTAGAGCAATTGATGTAATAGCCTCAAAAATATTGTACTTAACTTCATTAAAACTTTAAATAGAACTAATTCTTCAATTGTACAAAGTATATTTCAAAATAATCCTATATATAATTTGTCTGTTCAATCTTTGTATTTAATTTTTGATATATTGTACTTCACTTCATTACAATTCTAATGAAAATAATTATTCAATTGCACAAAGTGTACTTTAAAATAACCCTATCTATACTTTATTTGTTCAATTATTGTACTTGATTTTCCACATAATTGTATTTAACCTCACTACAACTATTACATATTAGTTCTTCAATTTTACAAAGTTTACTTCAAAACAATGCTATATATACTTCATTTTTTAGATTCATGTACTTAATTTCTCGGATATTATACTTCACCTCGCTACAATTTTAATGGAACTAATTTTTCAATTACACAATGTGTACTTTAAAAATATTCCATTAGGAAAAAAATATTTTTTTCATCCTATAAGATTTCTCAACTTTCAATTTTTTCCTATATGTTACGCAATTTCAAATTTAGTTCTATAAGTTAAAAAACAATTACATATTTAGTTCAAAAGTCATCAAAATTTCATAAAATGACTGAAAATGCTGATATGGCATGCCGAAATTTGTTGAATTTGGGAATTTTTGCTTAGTAGGCAAATTTTCAGCTGACATGACCTGTTTTTTGTCTTGTTGGAAGAAGCTCTGCTTATTTGGACTTTTGTTAGTAATATTATTGTTAATGTATTATCAATAATATTATTAATAATAATACTAATAATATTAGATAATATATTGTTATGATCATTGATAATAGTAACATTATTATTCTTATGATCAATTATGTTAATAATAAAATTAATTTAATATTGATTAGAATTATGTATTATTATTATTAGTAATATTATAATAATATTGATAATACTATATATTAAGAATATAATTCAATTATTATTAATATAATCTTTATTATTATATTCCTATTCATATAATTAATATTATTAATTATAATAACATCACTATTAATGATATTAATATATTAATAATTATAATAATAAGATTAATATTAGTATCAATTATATATACATATATATAT
>JACGDI010005218.1:275413-327243 GCA_014898725.1 Jacaranda copaia | reverse complement strand
GAAAAATCCATGTAGGTGCCAACTCATCCAAATCTCCAATTTCAACACCTTTTGGCATGCCACATTAGCATTTTTGGCCATTTTATGAAATTTCAGCGACTTTTGAACTAAACGTACAAAAAACTTTTAACTTAATAGGACTGAATTTGAAATTGCATAACATATAGGACAAAATTGAAAGTCAAAACATCTTATAGGACGAAAAAAAATATTTTTTCCTAATCCAATATATACTTCGTTTGTTCAGTATTTGTACTTAATTTTTCATATATTGTACTTAACCCCATTGCAACTATTATAGACTAACTAACAAATATACAAAGTGTATTCCAAAATAAGCATATCTATTCTTGAATTGTTATATTTATGCACTTGATTTCCAACATATTATACTTAATCTCACTATAACTTTAATGGAACTAATTCTTCATTTGCACAAAGTGTACTCCAAAATAACACCATTTGTACTTCGTTTGTTCTATTTATATACTTGATTTTCAATATATTCAATGCATCAAAATATTTTGACCCCATCTTAGATTTCACATTCTCCAATGTAGCCTGAAAATATTGGGGGGGGGAGGGGAGCAACAAGAGCAGATCTCATTATGTCTTGCCATTGTTGCAATCAAATATAGAAAAATTAGTATATACTATTATTTATGATAATGTGTACTGAAAGGTTGAATATTTTGTACTACAATTGCTTGTAAAATGTACTTTAGATAAACAAACTATATATTACCACTTATAATAATGTGTACTGAAATGTTAAATATTTTGTAATACAATTGCTTATAAAATATACTTTAGATAAACATATTATAGACTACCACTTATAGTAATGTGTATTGAAAGTTTGAATATTTTGTAGTACGATTGCTTCTAAAATGTACTTTAGATACACATATTATATACTACTACTTGGAGATAATGTGTACTGAAATTTTGAATATTTTGTACTATAGGTGCTTCTGAAATGTACTTCAAATACACAAATTATATACAACTATTTCAAATAATGTGTACTATAAATTTAAATATTTTGTACTATAGTTGATTCTAAAATATACTTTAGATATACAGATTATATAGTACATATTTTAGGTAATGTGTACTACAAGTTTGAATATTTTGTACTACAGTTGCGTCTAAAATGTACTTTATATACACAAATTAGATACTACACTTTCAGATAATGTGTATGAAAGTTAGAATGTTTTGTACTATAGTTGCTGTAAAATGTACCTCAGTTACACAAATTATACACCATACTTTTAGATAATGTGTACTGCAAGTTTGAATATTTTGTACTACAATTGCTTCTAAAATGTACTTCACACAAACAGATTATATGCTACCACTTTTAGATAATTTCAAGGTATAATTTCATGTATAAGAACTATAAACCTCAAGAAAGTGAAGCATAACTTTCACGCCTTTTAAGTACAAATAAAATATTTTCAAATATTACAACAAGAATCATATATATAACAAATGGGTTCAAGTTTTTAACAATTAAAAAAGAGTTCAAACAAACAAATATGGGAAAATCTACTTGCAAAACTTATAAAACTGAAAAATACGCACATTTGAAAGAAAGCAAAGTCCACGAAATTAGAAGCAGAAAACATACCTTTCTAAATCATGTTCTCTTCCTTCTGTTCTTCGCTCGTTGGTGTTCTTGGTTGTTCTATTTTTGCATAGTTGTAGAGAAGTAGGGTCTTTTTTTTCCCTTCTTACATCGATTTTATTTTTCCTTTTCCGTTCTCTTGTCCATTCATGCCCTTTGTTGGCAAACAAGAGACTGTTTTTTGCCTCTTTTTGCTCCACAGAGGAGAAGATAGTTTCCAAACTAAAAAAAAAAAAAAAAAGTGCTTTTGAAGAAAAGTTGTCATTTGATAGAGTGGGGAGAAAAACAGCTACCATTTGCTTGTTTTTTTTGTCATTTTGTCTAGGTGTAAGGGTATTTAAGTCTTTTTCAAAGATTTGGGGAGTAATTTCTAAATTTTTGGAAAAAGTAGGAAGTTTAGCGCTTATAAAGTCAAGTGGGGAGTAAAGTATAAAATAAAAGTAGGTAGAGGGATTTAATCCTAATTAACTAAAATTATAAATACCCCCTAAGGTTTTGCTTTGTCATACATTTTTGAAAAATCGTTAGTCTCCATCCAAAAAAATATTGATATCATCAAAATTTTCACATGAAAATTCAAAAATGCCTCGTAGTTACTATTATGGTTATTTTTAACATAAAATTACCCTGGGACCTATTTGTAAGTTTTCATAACACAGGGATGTAATTTTAACAGTATTTAAATTACACATAATAAATTTAAATATATTTTTTTATCAAATTTTTTTTATAAATATTGAATAACCTTTAAATTTAAGTTAAATAATCTAATTAAGTTTAATTAAAATATTTACTAATTAAAAATAAGTATAAAATTTAAAAAATAAATATTAAATTCATCTCTTAAATAAAATAATTTTTATAATTTTAGATTACATAATGATTAGTGATATCAAAATAATAGTTATAATTACATAATCTAATTAGAATAAGTTGAAGCTACTTATTAATAAAGAAATAAAATAAGTAAAATATTAAAACATAAAATTAAAAATCTATTATCTTATATAACCATAATTTAATAATTTTAAATTATATATTTTATAATATTTGTAACACCCCTAAAATTTTATTTATAATATACGATTTTATCGTTATTCAAAAATTTTATGAATTTCACGTTATTAATTATTTTAAAAGTTTGTGGGTTAAATTATAATTTTTGTAGACTTCATTGTGTAAACTTTTGATCAATTTGGGGTTAATCGTAATTTTCTAAAAATTTAGGATAAAATTGCATAATTTAAAATGTTATTTAAAAAAAATGAAAATCAAACCAAAAATTAGATTTTTGGATAGGCAAGGCCCTCTTTTCTTTCCTTACTTTTTCTTTCCTTTTTTCCTTCTTTCCTTTTCTTCGCCCTTTTCCTCTCTTTTCCTTTCTTCTTCACCGAAGTTTCACCACCATCTCCAGCCATTTTTTGGCAGCCTTTCCACCATTTCAAACCAACCAAACTCATCCCCTCACCATAACCATCACCTTCCACACCTCAAAACAACCTTTCGAGCGGCGGAGCAACGGTGGCAGAGGAGGACCGAGAAGCGCATGTCACGGTGGTTAGTAGGTTTCTTCTTTTTCGGTGACCATTCTCCATTCCGAGGGTAGGGTTAGAAAGCTCATGATGAGAGGATTGCAACGGAGTCCTTGCATGGTGTTTTTGATGATGGCAGGGCGGTGATCGAAGCTCGTCGAAGAAAGTAGAAAGGGGCAATTTTTAGCCCGTTTTAGTGGCTACACTGATTGAAATTAGAAACGGAAGGTGGTGTTGGAATCCTCACGACGAGAGAAGCAATCTGGTGGTAACGTTTTATTTTCCGGTGGTGGTAGAGAGGTAGTCTCTTCATATCGACGCGGTGATCATCTTGGTGCCTTTGGTTCTTGATTTTGAGCCTTCATTAGTGAGATCGGAATTTTATTTGGATATTGCATGTTATATATATGTGCATGCATGCTTGTAGTTATTAGTTTGTCCGAGTTGAGCCTTTGAGTTGATATAGGTATTTCGATGATTATTTTTCTATGCGAGAAATAGAGTAATGAGAGATATGATTTTGGACTCGTATGTTGGCCAATAATAAGTTGATTATAAATTTTAATATTGGGAATCATTATAAGTTAAATTGTGTTGGAATGGGAATTTGACTAAGGATTTGTGCATGAATGTTGAATCTAGAGAAGTTTGACTCGTGGCATATTTTCTTGATTAGGTAACGATGAGCTAGGTACCAATGAGCAGTAAGATCGATTTTTGGCTGTTGTTGTTTGGAACTGCAAAAGGTGAGGGTCTCCCACTCTAGGTATTGCTTTGTTAAGCTATTCTAAATTATTGAAAACCCCTGTGAGGGTCTGCCAATCTAGCATTATATTTCTTATCTATGGTTGTAATAAGTCCCTATATGAGTTTCTTTGTTTATGAATCACATGCTGATTTGTATTTGGAATATGTCTACTATCTATTATCTGTTATCTGATTTGAATACCCCTGTGAGGGTTATCTCTGATGTAGTTTTCTTTTCTGTCTATTTTTGCCACCCAGAACTTCTGTCTGTTATCTGCTATTCTGATATCTGTCTGTCTCATATCTGTACTGTATCTATTGCCTTGTCGACATATCTGTTATCAGTTCTGTGTTTATTGGCCGTGCTGGCTTATCTATTTTCTATTTATTATCTTATGTTACCTTGGTGGCATATTATTCTATTCTGATTTGTTGATTTGAAACCAACTGTACGCTAGGGATTTACCCCTGGACATCTGTATGATCAATTATTCTGTTATCTGTACGGTGATATGTAGGCCAATGGCTAACTGGGCAATTTGTTTGGTTATGTAGGGGCATGCTAGGGATTTCTCCCTAAATGTCACTGATAGGCTAGGGATTTCTCCCTAGGTGCCAATCGTACACTAAGATTTTCCCCTGGGTACGAGCGATACACTAGGGATTTCCACTTAGGTATCAATGTTGTGCTATACAGTTCATATAGGCATCTGCCACATACCAAGCTATTACGCTTAGGTAAACTATCTGTTTATCTGGTATAAAGTGAATCTGCAATGCATGTCTTACGACTTTTTTTTGAAATGCATATGCTTTGGGTTTGATTTGCCTAAATGATTTATGTTTGCCTGTAATATGTTCTTGGAACAATAAAGCAAGAGAGTTTTCTGTTTGCTTTCAGTACTATCTGTCTATTTTTTTGAATTCTATTATATTTAGTGTGAAAAATTATATCTTATCAAGTTGAGTTTCTCTTCAATAAACACTGTTGTTACTTGTACATATCCCTCACTAAGTTTTTGGACTTACCCCCGTGTATTTTATAATCTTTCAGACATGGATGGGCTTTAGTAGACGTCAAGTTGGAATGATATATATATATAGTTGTTTTGTAATAGAGCTGGAACTGAAATTCAGTATGGAACTTGTAACTGTTTAGTTAACCTTAGCAGCCTTGTGATGTACATATTTTGCTTGAAGTTTGTAGTATAAGATGAAAATGATGGTTTAATCTATCAGAGGCGTAATACAACTTAGTTTCTTAAACTCTTTTGGTATTTTTGTTTTGTGGATTATTAGGTATTGATGGAATTGTATCAATATTCATTTTGAGATGTTTGAATTTATGGGCCTACGGTTGAATTGTAACTCTAAGAAATAAGTTTGAATCAGAGCAGTGCCTCAACTTAGGTGCTGTCCTTAGAGGGAGCACTACAATATTAAAATAAAACACATCTAAAATAATTATTAAATTTAGTTGAAATTATTTATTTATAAAATAAAAAATGAAAAAAATTAGTATCCAACATACTAATAATTCATTAATTAAAAAATAATAAAAATCTAAAATTTAAAAAAATATTAAATGGTGAAAAATATCAAAAATAATTTATATACATAATTTAATTGATTTAATTATATAAAATGGAAAAAATATTTATTAATTGAATTACATATTATATAATATTAACATAATAAACATATATGAGATAATTTAACCAAATGAATTGTTAAAATAATAATCATATCTAAAATAAATAAATTATTTAAACAATGAATATATCTAATTAAAAATAAGATAAAAATTTAAAATACTTTATTCATTTAGAATAAATAGGTAAAGATTATTATTTTAATTAAGTTTTTAATTACCTATCAAAAAATTAAGTCTTTAATTAATAAATAAAAATAAATATGATATTCTAAAAATACACCCCCACCCCCACCCCTCCCTTTGTTTGCTGACCATGGCCCGTCAGTGGTTGCCATGGATAGCTAGGAACCCATGGCTGAGCAGCTGCTATTGACTGCTATGCTACCATGGCGGTTGCCATGGTAGTAGGGCTACCACATGCCATGGTGGCTATCATGCCAGCAGGCAGTAGCCGCCATGGTGGCCACCATGGCAGTAGCAGCCATGGCTAGATTTGGGGTGGGGGGCAGGGGGGGTGGGGAGGGTGGGGTTGTGTATATGTATGTATATGCTATATATTTATATTATATATATTAAGTATAAATATAAATATAAATATATATATATATGTATATATTGACAAATATATATATGGTATTCTATTATAATGCCTATATATAATTATTTAAATATTTTACAATTTATATTTTTTATTAATAATTTTAGTGTATTTTTGCAATTTTATTACATGATGTTACTTTTGTTATTTTCATAAAAATTTATGGGCGTCTTTGTTATTTTGTAATGTTAATCATTTTAGTTTTTGTGCATTTTTTTCTTTTATTTTTTTTATATACTCAATCAAGGGTAATATAGTTATTTTACAAAAATAGTTTGACTTAATGGTTGACCGTCAGTGTCAAGGGGTATTTGTAATTTCATAAAATTTTTGAATCTTGTTGTAATTAGGCTAAATCTCGGGAAAATCTAAGTAATTAACCCTAACTTTTATAATGTGGAGTATTTGCAAGTGCTTTTCAACCTTTTAAGTGGATGTTAAGTGCCTTAAAAGTGTTTGAAATGTCACTTTTGCTTTTAATTTTAAAAAGTTTAAGTAAAGCAAAGCTAAAAAAGCATCAATTTCTACAACTATTGGGTATTTTAATTACTGTTTTCACACATTCAACTTTTATTATAATCTATTATTTCTCCAAAAGAAAAAGTTCTTGCAAACACCCCGCGCTTGTCTAACATGAATTGATTGACATCTTATGTTATGTAGAGGTTGCACAATTTGAGTGCTTACAAGTTTGTGCTCATGGCAATAAATCCTAATGGTTGCAATCCAAAGGCGGTTGTGTATATAGAGCAGCTCATATGTTCAATGCCCAGTTTAAGAACTTGGTAGTTGCTATTAGGCCTCAAATGCCTGGTTCTAACCTTGTTTTTGTCAATGTTTACATAGCTAGTAGGTATATCTTAAGATATCGTAGTAAGGTAATTAAGCTCTGCATCTTGTGATAATATATTCTATTCAACTAATTCATAAAAACAAAGTATAGAATGAAAAAGGACTAAAAGATAGATTTATGATTTGCTCACTTACCATACTTCTAATATATGAGAAGGCTGCATTTTACTTTTATGCACCAAAAACCCAAAAGGATAAAGAGTTAATAAGTAGGCTCTTAATAATAAAAGAAAGGGTTAATTACCCAAACCCCCTTAGGTTTGGCCTAATTATAACAAGATTTAAAGGTTTCACAAAATTACAAATACTCCCTAATGCTGACAGTCAACCATTAAGTCAAATAATTTTTGCAAAATGACTATATTACGTTTGATTGAATATATCGGGAAAAAGCAAAAAAAAAAAATGCACGAAAACTAAAATGACCTTAACGTTGCAAAATAACAAAAATACCAATGAAGTTTTATAAAAATAACGAAAGTAACCTCAGGTAACAAAATTACAAAAATATACTAAAATTATAAATAAAAAATATAAATTGTAAAACAATTAAATAATTATATATATGCATGTATAATACAATATCATATATATTACTCAATATATATTTATATTTATACTTAATATATATAATATACATATATATAGCATATACATATACATACACATACACAACCCCATCCCACCCCAATCCCTGCAAACCCCTACTCCCACCCCAACCCCCTACTAACCAGATCTGACTATGGCAGCGATCGACTGCTGCCATGACGGCCACCATGGAAGCATAGTGGTGGCTGCCCGACCCATGGGTTCCCAGCTGTCATGGGCAGCAGCCGCCAATCAGCCATGGTCAGCGAACAAAAGTAGGGGTAGGGGTAGGGGTAGGGCTGGGGCTGGGGGTGTATTTTTAGAAAATAATATTTATTTTTATTAATTAATTAAAAACTTAATTTTTTTATAAGTAATTAAAACTTTAATGAAAATATATAATTTTTAGCTATTTATTCTGAATTAATAAAGTATTTTAAATTTTTTATATAATTTTTAACTAGATGTATTCATTAAATAATTTATTTATTTTAGATATGATTATTATTTTAACAATTCATTTGGTTAAATTATTTCATATATGTTTATTATTTTTATATTATATAATATGTAATTTAATTAATAAATATATTTTCCATTTAATATAAATAAATCAATTAAATTATGTATATAAATAATTTTAGATATTTTCCACTATTTAATATTTTTTAAATTTTAGATTTTTATTTTTGTAATTAATTAATTATTAGTACGTTGGATATTAATTTTTTTCCTTTTTTTGTTTTTATTAATAAATAAATTCAACTAAATTTAATTATATTATTTTAGATGTGTTTTATTTTAATATTATAGAATATATAATTTAAAATTATTAAATTATGGTTGTATAAGATAATAGATTTTTAATTTTATTTTTTAATATTTTGCTTATTTTATTTCTTAATTAATAAGTAATTTCAACTTATTCTAATTAAATTAGTTAATTATAACTATTATTTTGAAATCGCTAATAATTATGTAATCTAAAATTATAAAAGCTATTTTATTTAAGAAATGAATTTAATATTTTTTTTAATTTTTTTACTTATTTTCTTTTTAATTAATAAATAGTTCGATTAAACTTAATATAACACCCCTAAAATTTGGTATTTTGAAAATAAATCTAGATATTGGTTGATTGGATTTTAGGGCTCTGAAAAATAATAAAAACGATTTAATTGCAAGAAAATGAGAAATTTTGGGGTTAGATTTATAAATTTGGAAGAATTGATTGATCATTTCTTGGAAACTCTTGGGGTTGCATGAAATTATTTTGGGTCAAAGCGGTCAAATTAGGCACTAATTATTTCTTGGGGCTGAATTGAAGTGTGCAATTTTTCTAGAGGAGATAATTCTAGGGGCCAATCTAAAAATTGAAAAGTTGGATTCTATTAAAATATGGCAGAAGCTTATATTTTCATTTTGTCACCATTTTTCTTCCACCTTTCTTCTTCAACATGTGACCATCTAACCATCCCCGATGAACTCCCTCTAGCAGCCTTATTCACCATGTCAACCCAACCAAAATACTCCACACACCTTCAGTTGCACAGCAACACCACCATGTTCGGCTGAATGTCCTTCGACGAGCCACCACGAGAAAGGCCAAAAGAACCTTCGTGGGGAGTTGGTAGGTTTTTGGTCTTTCGGCTGCCAAATTCAAGTATGAGGCTATGGTTTGAAAGAGTTGAGAGAAAAGGTTACAGTGGTGGGCATGCATAGGAGATCGATGCAACGACGGCAATGAAAATTGAAAAGAAACAGGCAAAAATGAGAGGTGGTGGCAGCAACTTCTGGGTGGATTTTGAAGGCTTTTTTGGTGTCAAAATTGGATTTGATTAGATATTTGGAATCAAGAGGTTGGAAAGCTTCTCTGCGTAGTAACCGTAAGATTTTTCGGCAGAGGTCCAGCAACCCCAAAACAGTTTCTTCTCCTCATTTCGATGATCGTAGTGGTGCTCTAGGTTCGTGATGAGGCCTCGATAAGTAATTTGGGTAATTGAGAGTTATGAATTAAGTTTTAATTGGTTGTACCTTAATGTACATATGTATTGTGTTTCTTTTCAAGTGTGAATCTTGTTCATGCAATAAGGATCATGGTTTAATAGATATATATATATATATATATGTGATTGTGATTGAGACCCTATGCAAGGAATACCAATAGTTAGTGGCCCTAATATTGTTATATTAAATGATAATTTGGAATTAATTGAGTTAATTAAAGGATTTGAACCTTAACTTGTGGATTTATGGATTTAGAACCAAGTGATAGTAATTGGACCATTATTGTAAATTTTGGATGGTATGACAAGAACGATTATGTAATTGAGAACTAGTTATTGCTTAGTTACTAGACTTGATATGAAACCGAGATTGATTTGAAAATAATCAATCTGATTGATCATTATTAGATCAATAGCGCCATCTAAGCTTTAAACTATCATGTTAATATGGTTATTTAGTGAAATTAGATTAATGATAAGCATGATAGTGGTGATGGGAGTTAAATATGGATTTTGACTATAATTATATTCTTTTGGATAAGTGATGGAGAAGTGGGTCTGACAGACCAATAGACGGCAGATTGTGGTAGCTTTTTTCTAAGATTACGGATGTGAGGGTCTCCCACTTTGAGTTATTATTTTGATTACAACTATTCGTTGATTGTTGATCCCTATAGGATCTACTGCTTTGGTAGTTGATTGGATTATAACACTCTGTTGATTATTAAATCTTTTGAGGATCTTAACCTCTTGGGTATTTGTTCATGCCCTGTGAAGATCCACCAATCTAATACTTTTTTGAGTAAAGCAACATTATTATGATTGAACCCTATGAGGTTCTGTTGATCTGATACCTATCTTTGCTATCGTTATTATTATAGATTGATTGTCAAATCCTACAGGTTCTATTGCTTGACATCTGATCTGATTACCTTTTATTGCTGCTTTATGAGCCCTGTGAGGTTCTAATGCCCTGACTATCATAATCATTTATTGTTGCTTCTTGAACCCTGTAGGCTCTATTGACTTAATTATTGTTCCTTGAATACTGCCAACCTAACTTTGATTTATATCTATTTGTTCTTGTAGAAAAATCCTAGTGAGGGTTTGACACTTTGGCCTCAACTATTTCTATCTATTCTTGTGGAATGGCCCTGTGAGGATCTACCAACTGGTATTTGCTTTGTTGAAGCTTAATCGATATTTATCATATCCCAATGAAGGCTTGCCAACCTGGTCTTGATTTATATCTACTTGTTCTTATAGGAAAACCCCTGTGAGGGTTTGTTTCTATTTTTGTATTGACAGTGATATGTTATTGAAATATGAAAACTGTTTGAGATCTTATTTGATTATCTGTACATTAATTTGGATACCCCTTGTGAGGGTTACTTAATAATTCTGTTTCTATTTTCTGTTTGTTTTGGCGCCCAAAATTTCTATCTGTTATAGGTTATCTGACTGTTCTATCATCAAAACTGTTATGTTATCCAATTGTTCTATTATCTTATCATTCCATTATCTATCCGTTCAATTATCTAAGTCTGAATTTGATTGGTATTATGGATTTGCTATGTCAGTAATTTATTATGTACCAAGCTATAACGCTTAGGTAAGTTAGTTCGATTGGTATGTCATGGATTTGTTATGTCTGTAATAAGTTATGTACCGAGCTGATATGCCTAGGTAAGTTATGTACCAAGCTATGCTTAGGTAACTTTATTGTTGGGTAACTTTTGCACCATGTTATCATGTTTAGGTAAGTTAGCTCGATTGGTATGTCATAGGTTTGTTTTGTCAGTGATAAGTTATGTAACAAGTCAATATGCCTAGATAAGTTATGTACCAAGCTATGCTTGGGTAAGTTCTGGACCATGGTTATCATGTTTGGATAAGTTATGTACCATGTTATCATGCTCGGGTAAGTTCTATACCAGGTTGATATGCTAGGGTAAGTTTTGTACTAGGTAGTTATGCCTGGGTAGGTTCGGTTAATCAGTATAAGTTTGTTCTAAAATGTTTGGGTAAGTTTAGTTCAGTTTGATTGGTATAAAACTGTTATGATATTTGTTTGTACTCTGATCATTCAATTCTATTTAACTAATAGATTGTTTCTGGATTGTCTAACTATTTCTTGATATTCGACTGTATCCTAATATGTTCTATTTGACTGTTAAACTATGATCTATTGAGTTGATTCGTCCTTGATACATCCCTATTGTATGTGATTACAATTCTCCCTTACTAAGTCCTTTGGACTTACCGCCCATTTACCTTGATTTTCTCAGGCAGGATCAGGTGATGGTCTTGATTTCAATCTTGGATTGGTGAATGAAATTTTACAATAGAATGGATATGCATATATGTATATGGGTTTCCTTAAGTGCTAAGCTTTATCTTAGAAATGTTGTAATATGTAAGATTAAATTATCACTTAAGGTATGTAACTATTATGTTGGATGTTATGAGACCTTTGATGGTATGTACTTCGTATTTTGATGAGGTTTATTAAGTTTGAAATCTGTTGCTATATGTTTCTGATAAGTTTTGAAATTTTTTTTTGGAGGGGCTTATTGAATGTATTGCTTATTTATAGCCTTGAATTAAGATTGAACTGGGGTGGTGTCTCAGTTTAGATGCTATCTCGAGAGAGGATACTACACTTAATTAGATTATTTAGCCTAAGTTTAAAGATTATTAAGTATTTATAAAATTTTATTATTAATAAAATATATTTAAATTTATTATGTGCAATTTAAATACTGTAAAAATTACACCCTTGTGGTATGAAAAATATTATAAATAGGTTTGAGGGTAATTTTGTCTTAAAAATAATCATAACAGTAAATACGAGGCATTTTGAAATTTTCATGCAAAAATTTTGATGACGTTAGCATTGTTTTTGGATAGAAACTAATAGATTTTCAAAATGTAAGACAGAGCAAAATCTTAGGGGGGATATTTGTAATTTTATCAAACCTTTGAGTTTTAGGTAAGTAGACTAAACCTGAAAGGGGTCTGGGTTCAAAATTGAAAGTAGTGTAGTGCAAAAAAAAAAAAAATCAAATTACCGTGAGTTGTTGAGAGAGTATGATGGTCAATAAAATGTTCAAAAGAATTTTTGTCTTTGGAGAGGTAAAAAGTTATGACAAAAGTTGAACGTGTGAAACTAGTATTTAAAAGTATCAAAAAGGTGCAAGGTTATGTGAGAATTGCTTTCAACTTTTAACTTTTCTTAACTACGCTTTAGAAAACTAAAAGTAGACACTAAGGTAGTGATTGGTATGCAGGAATAGAATTAGATAGAAGTAGAATGACTTTAGGAATGGAATAAAGTTAAGAAAGGAATGATGTTAATATAGTTTATCCAATAGTTGGTATGTACAAGGAATGAGAAAGGAATGGTATCGCCATTCACTTCTTAATTCCATTCTAATGATTGGTAAATAAGAATGACCAACATGAATGGTGTGAATTTATTAAATAAACAAAGTACCCTTTTATAAAAAAATATTAAATTAAAAGTATTTATTAGTAAAATATTTTTTATATATTGCCATAGATATTTTTTTTTTAGTATATCTATAATTAGGCAATTTTAATATTACTTTTAATATTATTCAAATTACATCAGTAAATATGTACATTTTATATGTTATCAACAAGTTATATATGTTTATGCAAAAAACTATAAACACAATTCCTTTAAAATTATTATTTTTAAAATTATAATTTAGCAAGGGAATGGCTAAACCCATCCTTCTGAGAATGGCAATTTCGATGGAAATAGGTATTCTCATCTCTAAATTTTATACCAATTATGAGTTTAGGAATGAACTTGAAAATGTCCATTCCAGTTTCACCTTATTCCTGCACACTAATATATCATAAAAAAATGTTATTTAGTGATAAAATAACAAGTGACAATATAAAAATTGTCACTAATGATTGGGATTTGCTAGATTAGTGATAAAAAATTTTGTTGTATTTTGTATTATGGTAAAGTCAAACACTTGATAGGGATTTGCTAGATCAGTAATCCAAAATTTCAAATTTTAGGACTTTTCTCTTTGCATAGGATAAATTGTGAAACAATTTGACATGAATAACTTTTTTACTCTTTAATTTTTTTCCTTGTGGATTTCTCATCATTTTGTGCTGCATATAACTTGGGATGAACCTGAAATTTTGTTGAACATGACTAGTATGAGCCCTTGCCAAGTCAAGCATGTTCTGCCAACTAGCATCAGAGCTTCATCATGCAATTTCTGGTTCTTACAAGAAGCTCAAAGCTTTACAACAGCTAGAGCTACTAATTGTTGGAGAGCCACAATTGTATTTCCCTATGAAAGAATTAACTCGCTCAATGGTAGGTTATATGAATTCTCCTGTGCTCAATAGTTTCCCCTTTCCAGTTAGCATACAAGGGGCCAGGCAAGATCTTATATGTATATCCCATTTATCCAACTCACATGATAATTCCCATCAAACTTTCACAGAACTCCTCAAGAATAAGATGGAACAAGGACTCTCAATAATGCTAAATATTGGGATTTTGAATTTAGATAAATTATCACCTGGTGGTCCAAGCGGTGTCCATTTAGTTTGCTATCATGGACTTTGTTCTTCAACCAAAGATGGTGCTAATTCATTTTAGTTATTTGGAAAGATTATTAAAATTCCCAAGCTTGTCTTGGGTGGTTTGAATAATAACAATGTTAGCTGTACAAATGGTGAAAAGACTTGTATATAAAGGCCAATGTTTCTAATAATCCACCTCATCATTCTCCTAAAGAGCCTTAGCTATAGAATGATGTCTGTACAGGTAACTCAAGAAAAATGTTTCATTCCTCGTGATTATTTGTATTCTGCACTATTATTTGTCTATCTTATGCACTAGTCTGATGTGCTCTTATTTAGCTGGGTGGACGTGTTATAAAATCGCTAGAACTCTTTCTTGGAAGATTCATCGTTGATCCTTAACCTGTTTATTCTACATGCTTATCTACATTAGCATTAATTTCTTTACTATTTCTGCAGGTACCACAAGCAGCTACAAAAGTTGACTTGTCTAGGGACACTAGGAATTTTTGGTTATGCTTTTTTCTACTTTAGAGTTATAATTGTTTTGGCTTGGTATGGCACTTGAAATCCCAGTTTTTAATATTTTAGAATTTCCACCTAAAAGCTCACTTGAATTAGTTGCAAGTCGAATAGGTTTTTGCTTGCTCAACTTTATGGACTAGTTTTAATTTTAAACTCACTATTTTTAGATCCTTAAAACTATAGACTATCCACAGACAGTTGATAATATGATCAATTATAGACCAAGTGATAAGTTACTGTTAGAGATCCATCTGGGTCTAAACACACTCAAATTACTTGACATAGAAAAGCCCAATTATAATTGGTATTTTTTCATGAGATTTCCTTGAAAATAAGAAAATTAGAAATCAAGAAAGCCCATCCTTTAATATTATAATTAGATTAGATATCGCTTATATGATCCATTAGTCACATTAGATTCATCAAAGTATATTTATGGTATTCATTAACATATTGCAAGTTGTGATAATGATAAAAGATTCACTTATCATTATATCTAAATATGTATAAGTCTATGTTATATGTAAGTACCTTAAATGTGATGTAAGGACATTTTTTTGTGTAAAAAATGGAAAGAAACTGGGATATTTCGAGCAAGAATAGAAGCTCAACAACAAAGAATTTTTTTTTTTTTTTGGCCTTTTTTAATTATGTACCAAGCTTATTCTTTTTTACAGAAGCCAAGAAGCCATGAAGAATACTATTGATATTATCAATAACTATTACCTTCTGGTCTCTGCTAAAACTCTAACTTCGATCCTCTTGAGAGCAGCTACTACCTCTATCATGTTAATTCTTTCCTCAGGTGAAATAGCTAAGCACTTCATTGCTAAATGGAAAATAGATGACATGCATTGCTCCTTTACATTGAAATGTTGATCTTCTACTGTTAGCAAACCAGGGCCCACAACTTCAATCATTGCATTGCCTTGTAATGCTTCACTCACCCAGTCTTTCAAGCTCATTTCTTCACTAAACATATCATCAGTTGGCTTCTTTTTTGTAAACAACTCTAGCAACATTATGCCATAACTGTAAACATCCCCACTTGTTGATACTTTCCCTTCTGATCCATACTCTATGTCATGTAATAGATACTCATTATCAGAGGATTCAATTTTTGGAAACTAGATAGAATAAAGGAAACACAAAAAAGAAACATATTGAGAAAAACTATTAAACATCACCTGGTGCCATGTAACCAATCGTCCCTAAGGTTTTAGTTCGAATTACAACCTCCCCTTCATCAAAGAGCTTGGAAATACCAAAATCACCAACATGAGCAGTCATGTCTTCCTCAAGTAACACATTGCTAGGCTTTATATCACAATGAACAATAGGGAATGTATGATCATGATGAAGATATTCCAAGGCTAATGCAACATCTATTGCTATTTTCAATCTTTCCATCATATCTAGACAATAGTTGTTAGAATATAACCATTTATCCAAGCTCCCATTTGGCATGTAGGCAAGAATGAGGGCTTTGATTTCTGTGTTACTACAGCAACCAATTATTCGGACTAAGTTCCTATGTCGAATGGTGCCCAGTATTTCACTCTCAGTATCAAAGCTCTTGGCAGCTTCTTCGAGCTGCAAGTTGAAAACTTTTACTGCAACATTTAACCCATCTGAAAGTATCCCTTTGAAAACTGAACCAAAGCTTCCTTTTCCAAGTAGGTTGATTTCACTAAAGTTACTTGTTCCTCGTACAAGTTCTCTATGTGTAATTTTTCTCCAAGCAATACCTAGTGAAATTTCAGTCGAGGCCAGTGGTGGCATTTTGCTTTGTGCTTTTCTTCGTATGAGCATAAGTACAATGATGAATAAGATGATGGCAGAAATAACCGGGGGCACAATGTACTTAATCAACAAAACAACTTTCTTTAGTCTTGATTTTGTTTGATTTTTAAGGCAAGAAGGAACTTGAAATCTTGTTGTTGCACCACAAAGCGCATAGTTATGAGCAAATGATTGAGCAGTGAAGTTAACAAAAGGCCCCGCAACGAGAATCGCTCCTTTCAATCTATTGTAAGAAACATTAAGATTTTGAAGATAGCGGAGGTTCTCCAAAGACTTTGGGATAAATCCTGAAAGATTATTATTAGATAGATCTAATATTGTCAAACCTCTAAGATTTCCCAAGGATTGAGGGATAGATCCTTCAAACTTATTATTTGCCAAAGATAAGATTTCTAATTCTTGACAACCATCAATTGAGCTTGGAATATCACCTAAAAATTTGTTATAGGACAAGTCTATTTGGTTGATTGCTCTCAAACTTGCAATCTCAGATGAAAGTTGACCACTTAAATTGTTTGAGGACAAATTTAGGACCACAAGGTCTCTCAGATTCCAAAAGTTGGGAGGTATAGTGGAATTCAATTTGTTTGATTGTAAGTGGATATTTATTAGGGATTTAAGTTGATCGAAGCATTGAGGTATTGGACCTGTGAGAAGATTGTGACTCAAGTATAAGTCCCCTAAATTGCTTATCCGACAAAGATCTAGGGGAATATATCCTTGTAGTTGATTTCCATCAAGAGCTATTCTTTGGAGGTGCTTTAATTTCCCAAGTGTTATTGGGATGAACCCTGTCAACTTGTTTCTAGATAAATGTATATTTAGCAAACTGCTTAAGTTTCCAATCTCAGAAGGAATTTCACCCTTTATGTTGCATTGAGATGCCCAAAACATCTGAAGAGAGGTTGATAAATTCCCAATTGAAGTTGGGAGAATGGCATTGAATGGATTTTCTGATATGTCCACCATTTGCAGATATTGGCAATTAGACAATGAAGAGAGAAATGTAAAATCTCCCGCCAACTCATTTCCCCAAATTTCAAGAATCTGTAAGAGTCTTAAATTACCAAAATTGGGGATTGAGCCACTGAATAAGTTGTCACTTATCCCTAGGCTAGTAAGCTTAGAAGCATTGGTGATAGAGCTCGGAATTGGCCCACTGAATCTGTTACCACCCAAATAAAGCTCTTCCAGATTGAAAAGTGAATTAATTCCCATAGTTGAAGGAAGATTGCCTGAAAAGCCATTGACGGTAAGCGAAAGGAACTTCAATGTCGATATGTTGAAGATGGAAAATGGGATAGGGCCAGATAAGGAATTCAATTCCACAATTAACTCCTCGAGATAAGCTAGCTTGGCAAGTTCTTGTGGTAATTTACCTATGGCAATGATTAACATAATAGAGAATTAACTAGTTAGACTTATCTTCATCATGCAGATACTGCAAATGATTAAACTTGATCAATGAAACATGAAAATATTATATATTGCTGCACAAATTAAATTAAAATTAAGCATTAGCAATAATTAATCCATTTTTTGGTCAAAAATTATATTTAATGGAGCTAAGCATCTTATATTTTTCAAGCTCTTGTGCTGCCAAAAGTTGAAAAGAATTAATAGTTGTTTGCACGAAATCCAATTAAGATTGTTATATAATGATCTTGTCATCTCACAAAAAAGAAAAAAAAAGATACACATATTATTAAAAATATATACCTGTCAAATTATTGCGTCCAAGATATAGATATTTCAAAGAAGTGAGGTTTCCAATTTGTTTTGATATACCACCTGCAAGTTTGTTATCATAAAAGAAAAATTGTTTGAGAACATAGAAATCAAAATAGTGATCTTTTAAAGGTGTTAAATTAATGTATGTACCTATTAAGCTGTTTCCATAAAGATCTAGACCTTCCAAATAAATGAGGTTTCCAATTTCCTTTGGTATGCAACCTGTAAGTTTGTGAAGCATCCTTACAATTTTGAAAAATATAGAATCATTGAACTTGAACGAAATATGAGATTTTTTAAAGTTCTAAGCACTTTGTTTTATCTGATATTATGTAATCGTTTTGTTTTATTTAATATTATGTAATCACTTCATAGTACATAAAGTGTTCATTTGTTTTGGTAAACAAAACAAAGCAAAATTTAAACAATTGTCAAATATCTTATTTATCCTTTCTAATTTGTTTGACCCTTTTGTATTTTGACAGATAATTTTGTTTAACCTCTCTCATATTTTGTAATAAAGTTTTTCTATATTTATATTTTAATACCCCATCCCATTAATCAACTAAAGCATGGCAATCCTAAGATTTAGATAATATCTTTTTTCATATTCTAATTAAATGATATCTACAAACATAAGTAAATCATGTGATTTAATAATAAATTTTGCAATCAAATTTATCAATAGTGCAACTATGTCTTCATTTATTATATATATCAAATTATTTTAATTTTATGATTAAATCATATGCGCAATTCAAATATGGAAACATGATCAATTAGTAGGCAAAACATAACCATTCATTTCAATCAATCATACAAACACATTTATAAATACTTATGTAATATGTAATATATGTGTATATAGAACAATCAGATCATGTCTGGTATCCATGCATCATATAACATGTGCGTATTAGTTAACAATTCATAGTAATGTCATTGTAAACCAGCAAATATATGTAAATATAACAAAAATAATTACATTGGTATAGTATTATGTATTCAAGTGAACTATTAGGAATATTATTAAATATTAATAAAAATATATACAGAGCATCTAAATTTGTTCAATATCTCTCTTATTTTCTCCAATTTTCTCATATGCCAAATACTGCATGTCTCTAGATAACAAGCAAAAAATTATTTTTTTAATAATATGGGGTAGTGCTATGTATGCCATCTAAAGTCTTTCTTTTTCTCTATTGACATTCTTTTTCTTTAAATATATTTTTTCTATTTAAGTATTTAGTATACAAATTAAACTAATAAATTTCAGAGACTGTCATTTCTTTTTTCTTTAAATATATCAAAATTAAATGTATATACACACATATACGTATCTGTATAATCTATCATATGTATATTTTTGTAAGGGTTAATTACCTCTCTATGATGTTTGACTTAAAGAAGACGACAATATTAAAAACTTACAATTACCCTCCTTATCTAACGGGTTGTTGTTAAAATTGACAAAAAAGACTAATTTTTATTGAAAAATTTTTAAAAAATTAAATGACACAAAAATCATCAAAATATATATTCAAAACATTATTCATATTTACATATATATATATAAATAATTACATGTATGTATAGATATATACTCCCCCTCCCCAACCCGACAGCCATATAGCCAAAGCTACCTGGCCAAGCAGCTGCATCTGCCATGACCGTGCTGGATAGGCGGCTGGCCGCTGGCCATGGTCAGCAGGCTATGGCTGGCTTTAGGGAGGTAGAGGGAGGGGGAGCTAGGGGACGAGACTAGATCGGGTAGTACGGCCCGGAGAAAGAAGAAGAAGACGACCTTTTTTTTAATTTATTTTTAGTTAGTACATAAACTTAATTAAATTATTTTAGATATATTTATTATTTTAATATTATTAAATATGTATTTTAAAATTATTAAAATTATATTGTTTAAGTAGTAATGAATTTAAATTTTATGTTTTTAATTTTCTACTAAATAAATTTAATTGGGGAAAACAAAACCAACCAAATGGCAAATTTGGGTAAACAAAGTACAAAAAAAACGCTAAATTCATATTTTGAAACCAGACAAAGTCAATAGAAGATTGTTTGAGAAAAAAAGAAAAATTGTTTTAAGACAAACATAATTTTAAGGGCTGAGATTTAGTCAAATAAATGTCAAACTTAACCGAGTGATTACAATCTTACAAAATAGATCAAACGAAGTGAGTAGACGGTTTGGTTTCATTTTCAAACCTATATATTTTCACCCAATATTATTTTTATTTATATTCTCAAAACACAATCTCAATGACCTATATTTTTTTCCCAATAACCTATATATATCTTTTCTTTATATTTTATTATTACTATCTTTCTTCACCTACAACCTGCTCAATCCTAACCATAAATTGAGTATGGGTTTGAGATTGTCGGGAAAGGGACTACTCAGATCAAATTGAGGACAATCTCTCTTTCTAATAAAAAATAATAATAATAAAATAAACCTACTAATTAAATTCAATATAATCATTACTTTTCTAATAACTTATCCAAATACAAATTCATTTTTAACCCATTTTCACTATCTATCTTTTCAAATTTTGAAAATGACAAAAATAGAAAATGAGAATGAAACCAAAGGGGCCCACATTGATACCCCATTAAATATGAAAATATTATTATGAGATCAATCATAATTTTCTACTTGAATTAATAAATTAATATTTAACCTAATTAGTATTGTTTAATCGATTTCTGATTATAGATTATAGTAGAGCTAAGCAAGCATCTTATATTGTTCAAGCTAGCTAGATATCTCAAATTTTGAAATATATTTATTTCTCAATAAATGTATATTTTATATTTAGTTACATTTCTTTTTAATTAAAGTGACTTGAAAAAATGTTACCTTAAATCTTCACAAAAATATTAAGTCAAGCAAACAAGAGTTCAGAAACTAAGAAGAAAGATTTTTGGTTATCTTTAGACTACACTACAATTAACACTTATATTTTTAGTTATTTTTTAAATACATGTCAAGTTGTTATTACTTAAATTATGATCAAAGTAATTTTTTTTGAATGGTCATTTAATTTAGTGGCATAAATTTCACACATCAAATCTGAAATTAGGAGTTCAAACCTAACAAACTTTTGACGTGCGTAAGCATAAATTAAAAAAAAGTTATAAAGTAATTTTTATTTCTACGATTCTTAGCCTAAATCATAATGATACTTTTAGAGGATGATAAAAAATGTAAACGTAGCTTTTTCCACCCACATTATGCGTTTGTCTCATCATAAAAGTGTGGTGTTGTAATTCTATTAGATAGTGAACAAAAATCATTAGGTAACCAGTAAATATTTTTTAATTAAGTATAATACAAAATATGTTTGGTATGCTTCTTTGTTTACTGGGGTATGGAGCTAATTAAGTAGGGCCGGTCATAAACATTTGTGTAATTAAAAAATTAAGTTAGAATTAAAGAGTATTTGGTTGTACTAACTTAAAAGATATCATATAATGAGATGTATAATACAGAATAATTGTCTACGGATATGAAAATCAAAGAGTTATTTTTGGAAGTATTAAGTGTACCTGTGAATTTGTTCATTTGAAGGTTTAGATAGTTTAGATAAGTGAGGTTTCCCACTTGCTTTGATATGATACCTGCAGGTTTTGTAACAAGAATAATTATTTGAGAATATGAAAAATGTGTACGAGAGTGGTATTTGCAAGATGAAACTTTCCTATATGTATGTGAGGGTTTTAGTAGATAACTACATAATTTATTGACTGCCAAGCCAAATGAGGTAATTTTCAAACGATACTATTACAAAATTATAATGGGAAGAAGTCAAAACATATATATCATACCTGTGAACTCATTCATCCCTAAAGTAAGAAGCCTAAGCATATTCAAACTCCAAATTTCACTTGGTATGTTGCCATTAAAACGATTTCTAGCTAAGCGAAGATCCTCAAGTTCCCTGCACTTGTATATGTTCTGTGGGATTTTCCCATAAAGTTGATTTGATGAGAGAAAGAGCGATTTAAGCTTTGGCATATTATTGTTGCATATAAAATTTGGGAGTCTACCTGTTAAATTATTAAATCTGAGATTAATTATTCTCAGAGAAGACACATTGAAGATACCATATGGTATGGGGCCTGTTAACTTATTATACTCTAAATTTATGCTTTTTAAAAAAGATAAATTGTCTATCTCCTGCAAAATATTCCCGCCAAGAAAATTGTGCCCCATATCTAAAGTTTGTAGCTTTGAATTATTGGATAAAGATGGAGGGATGATGCCTGAGAAGGAGTTATTATTCAAATGTATATGTTGAAGTTTTGGTAAAGTTCCAAACCATGATGGTATTTCTCCTGAGATGGAGTTAACCTTCATATAAATCTCTCTCAAACGATGCAATTTAGACAGCTCATTTGGTATAGAGCCTGTGAAATCGTTGAAGCTAATATCTAAAGATTGAAGAAATGATAAATTTCCAAGATGTGAAGTAATAGTTCCTCCAAACTTGAAATGAGAAATATTTAAAGCTACAACTCTATGGTGCTTGGTATCACAAAAGACACCGGACCAATAACAAATGGATATGTTACTGGACCAATTTCTAGTTAAAATACCATGAGGATCCAAAGTGATGAAATTTTTGAAAGTAAATAATGCATGTTGATCAGTAATAGAATTGAAAATTATTTTAGCTAAGCAAAGTGTAATGCTGTGTGATAATAACAATAGAGCAAGAGCAAAGAAAAAACAATAATTCCCCATTCTATAGGTATTTTTGTTATCAAATGTGTCTAATTACTAAGACAAGGGTACATTAATGCAAGTTCTGCAGGGTATATATACCGTTAGAATATAGAAAATTACATTAAGAGACTCTTTTTTTTAAATTAATGCACGATGGAAAGGTCTGCAAATCCGGACAACAAAATCATTGCACTAGACTGTCAACAGTAAGTCAAACTTTGTTCCATGACGCCAGAAGAACTGTAAGCTTTTCTTTTCTTTCCTTTTCTTTTCTTTTTTCTCTTTTCCCCAAAATGTCTAGAGATATGGAATGAAGATTTAGGTATGTTTTTCTACGTTTTGGCTATTTTTTAAACAAAATTTGAAGAAATATATTTTTGTGAAAAAAATTACAAAATGTGCGAAGTGTGTTTTTTATTTTTTTGAAAAATATAGAAAATAATTTGAGAATGAAATATTTGTTTGTTTATGTTTTGTGAAGACACAAACTTTATAGTAAATGTCAAATTAATTGCTTTTTTGTTGAGTTTTTAGGGTAAAGTGATTTTTTTATTTATTATATGTATGTAAATTTATAATTAGATGATATGTGTATATGTATATATATTTATAATTATTAAATTATTAGTATAATTAATTTAATTGATTATTTATTTGAATTTATATTATATAAATTTAACGTTAGTAAATGATTTATTATTTGAAATAAAATATATATTAATAAATATTAATTATTCATAAAATTATAATTATATCTTAATTTTAAAAAAAATCAGCCTATATCATAATTGTTAATATTAACTTATAAAAAAATTTAATTAATATACATTAATTGTAAAATAATTACTGTTTATTAATTAAAATATAATTATTTAACTATTTATTACTTAGAATTTATGTATAAATAAAACTTATGTATTTATTTAAATAAAATAACTTTTTAATAATTTATTTATTACACTTGATAATGATTCATCAAATTAAAAAAAAATAAATAATATTATAGTATATGAAATTACATCTTCTTGAATTATTTATTAAATAAATAAATGTAATATTTAATTATACATAAAATATGAAACATAATTAATATATAAATAACAAGTTATTTAAATAAATTAATTTAATAAGTTATATAATTACTTTAACTCATTATTTAATTAAAACATTATTTAGCAAATAAATTACTTAGTAATAATCAAATAATTTTACATAAATTTAATTAATTCTCTCAACAATTAGTTTAAGCATATCAATATTAATTTATTAAACTTAATAGATTATTAAATAAATATCACCCTATAGTCAAATTTTTATTATAATTTTAAATTAGTGTGAAGATTAATATTTAATGAAGAATATTTTTTGAAGAGATTAATTTATTTATTAATCAAATAAAAACATCTTAAGTTATTTATTAAATGAATAAATGTAATATTTCATTAATACATTAAATCTTAAATATAACTAATACATTATTTATTTAATAAGTAAATTTAATTAATTTAATATGTTATTCAATAAATAAATAATTTAGTAATAAAATAAATAATATTTAACTAAATTTAATTCTTTTTTTCCATAATTAGTTTAATTAAATTTGTAAACACAAGTTTTAGAAATTTTTAACTAGGAAAATTTACATATTTTCATGTGTGTGCGTGTGTGTGTGTGTGTGTGAATGAATGAAGTGAGTGAGTAATAAATAAATAAGTAATGTGATAGATAGAGTAAAAAAATAAAAGGTAGGTGTGGTTTTTAGAGTGTAGAGTTTTTTGAATGAATTATAAAGAATTTTTTAAAAATAAAATTTGAGAATTTTGTGAAAAAAGTTGAGAAATGTACCTTCGTTTTGAAAATTTGTCAGGATTAAAAAATAATTTTGGAAAACATAGAAGACCAGAGTCTTAGCATTTACGTCCGTATTTTTATTACACGATCTGTGGCAAAAAGAGAAACCCAACAAATACGTTATAATATAATAACATAGGCAAACACCGAAAATCTAGAATCTCAGAGGAAAAGTCGTGATGTGTATGGAAGGATCAATACTTTATGTGTCCTTTTTCTACATTGGAATGGCCAAATTTTTCAACAGAGCCGATATCTTTGAGGCCGATTCTTTTCCTGGATTGGAACGTGACTACGACTAAGACTAAGACTAAGACTAAGAGCATAAAGAAGTGGAAGTGTGGAACCAAATTGAGGGAGGTTCTTCAAGTTGATCTTTTTCAGTGACTTTGAAGTGAATTCACATTCCGCATCTTTTTCAAGAAATGATATTCCAGAAATACCCTTGAGGGGAATACACGCATAGCTCTATATCTCAGGTGTTTTTATCTTCAATTAATTATTTTTGTGAAAAAATATTCAATACACCTAGCATATATTCTTAAAATGTAATAAGACATGAAACATGAATTAGAATAAAAAATTTAAACTGTTATCTGTAATTTGAAACCTCTATTACATTTCACAGTTCATCTTTTTTTCCACCTTAATGAATATATATATATATATATATGTCAAGTGTATTAGATTTTCAATTAATTATTTTTATAAAAAAATATTTATTGCATTAAGCAAATATTTTTGAAATAAAATAAGAAATAAAATATAAATTAAAATAGAGGATTCAAACTGCTTTAACTGAATAGGATACATACAACCCAGAACAAAAATTAGGAAATGAAAAGTCGTAGAATCATATGGTTTGAGACAATCCAAATATCAACCATCAATGGGCAAAATTACAAAATTTGTCCCGTAGTTATACTCTACTAACAAAAATGGATCTTAATTTTTTAAGTTACAAAATTGATACACTATCCTTAAAAATTTGACAATTTAAAGACAAATTAGCCCCATTTACATTTGTGAGAGGCCTGCATCTATGTGGTTGTTGATTTGGCACACACATGGCTCCATGTGGAGCCTCATCATCAAAAATATTTTTATTTTCCTGTGTGACTTGTGATGTGACAATTCAATTTGCCACTTCAACAAAAAAAAATAAAACTAAAAAAAATAAAAATAAAGTTACACATAAAAACCAAAACAACAAGATAAGAAAAACCAAAATAATAACAACAACAATAACAACCACAAATAAAATTGATAAAACTAGAAAAAATTAAAATAAAAATGCAAAACAAGAAAAAAAAATTTATATATAAAAAAATAAATATACTTCCACCCCTTATTTTAAGTACATATATACAGTATTTAAATGTAAATACATGTACCCAAATACATTTTAAACACCAATATATTTTAAATACATATATCTATCTAATATGTAAATATAAACATATATACACTACCTCAACCCACCCCATCCCCCGGCCTGCCATGGCTAGCCCGCCTTGGTCTTGGCAGTCATGGGTAGGTGGCCGTGGTCACTGGGCAATAGATCTGGCCATGACTGCCTACCTATGGTAGATTTGGCCGTTGACTAGCGACTGCGGAGAAGGGGTTGGCTGGTTTGGGGGAAAGGGAGGGAGGGACGGTTCTGCTAGGCTCAGTCATTGGCCTGTGCAGCCACCTTAAAGGTTGTCCTACCCAGGCAGCCGTTGGCCGGCCACCATGTTTGGTGGGGACGTGGTGGTTTGGGGCGGGGCGGGGGGGTGGTGGGGATGGGAGAAAGGACGTGTATATATATTGTTATTTAAATTAATAAATAAATTTATATAAATTGAGTTAAATTATTTTAAAACCTATTTATAAATTTAATATTATTAAGTAATTTATATAATATGGTTGAGAGCATAAATTTTTAAAATTTTAATTTATTTATTCTAATTAGAAAAATTAACTAAATTTAATTAAATTATTTTACATATGTTTATTATTTTAATATTATTGAGTATATAATTTAAAATTATATTGTTCAAAATGATATATTTAAATTTTAAATTATTTATTTATTTTATATCTTAATTAAATTCAACTAAATTTAATGAAATTATTTTAAGTATCTTTTTTATTTTCATATTTTTAGTTCCATAAAATCAAAAATTGTGGGATTTTTTTTAATATAATATAGTTGAGAGCATAAATTTTTAAAATTTTAATTTATTTTATTTTGATTAGAAAAATTAACTAAATTTAATTAAATTATTTTAGGTTTGTTTATTATTTTAATATTGTTGAGTATATAATTTAAAATTATTAAAATTATATTGCTCAAAATGATAGATTTAAATTCTATATTTTTAATTATTTATTTATTTCATATCTTGATTGAATTCAACTAAATTTAATAAAATTATTTTAAATATCTTTTTTATTTTCATATTATTGTGTTTTTTGATTTCTATAAAATCAAAAATTGTGGGCTTTTTTTTTCTTGCCAACAAATGTGTTTAATATTTTATTCTTTTTTTTTGTAATTTGATCTAAAATTGTGTTTTTAATTTTTGTTGATTTTTTATTTTCTAAATTGTTGAGGTGTAATCTTTCTTTTTTTGTGTGTATCCAAGTGTAAATTTTGTGGTTATGTGGCAACAAGAGTTTCCAAGTCATTTGCCACATTGGAGAGAAGCAAATATCTAGGTTGATAGAGCAACATGTGGTGACAAATTAGTTGCCAGAGAGATGCGGGCTGCTTGCAAATGTAATTCGAGCCAATTTGTTCTCAAATTGAGAAATTTTTAAAGGTAATGTTCCAATTTTACGGTCAGAAAAGTTGTAGTCGATTTTTGCCAATAAAGTATAACTACAAGACCAATTTTGTAATTTTACCTACCAAATGCAATAACTAAAAATACTTGAACTATTACTTTTTCAAGTATGAAACTTGTATTTTACCTGCGCATCACTCTCTGTCTCTCCACACTCATTCATTCCATATATCACTAAAATTTTGCCTGAGAATCTAATTATCCTATTTCTTTGTGTTTTTAGATTGAGATCGAGTCTTCAAACTCAAACCCATCTACTACTGCTTGTCTTGACTAGAAGAATATTTCTCGAACTCATATCCCTCCATGTATATACACATTAGATCATGACGCTTGGAAGGCATGCATAGTTCAAGTTTAAAAAAATTTTAAAATATCCGGAATGGAAAACAAATTAAATAGAGGTTCTACTTATTCATCTCGTAAAGAAACGTTTGATAATTAATTAAGCTGTGCTTAAGTAAAATTTGAGCAATCTATAGCAAGCCATGATCATGCAAAAGCCTAATTAAACGATCTACGCTCATACATATGCACATAAATAAGGGGCTTACCATGTTTTTTTTTATCTAATCCAAACAATAACAAACAAGTCGCTAAATCTACTGCCATAGCTGCCCCCAATATGAAAACATGCAGAAGCCCCACAGAAACAAGAAACTTATATTAATTCTGAGAGCCGCTTGACATTAAATGTGTGGACCTCAGCTTTCAAGTTGGATGTAAAAGCCTTTGTTGCATGCAATCACGACATTTACAGCTTCTGTTGAACTTAAGCCATCAAAGAAAACATATTCACTTTTGTTTGTACAAATTCACCCTCCTCTCTTGTACAAAACTCCCATTCCACCTTCGCTTATCTTCACTACTACCGAGGATGGGGTCAAAAATCTTTATTATAGAGGGTAAAGTTAAATTATCAAAAATATAATATATTATAAATTTAAAATGATAAAGAAGACCAATGACAAAATATATATCCTTAATAAAAAAAAAGGATCTTTTTATAATTTGAAGAATGATAAAATTATAATATTTTAAAATTTTCAATACCAAAAATCAAATTCAAAATTGGGGGCGGGAGAAAGATTAATATTTCAATCTTTTGACTATGTGGAGTAGATAGAGAAAGATGAAACCCATATGATGATAAAAACTAAAGAATTAGGTTACACAACTCCAAACTTAGTTCAAGTACGTACCCAATGATTATCTTGAAATTAAATGAGTTTATATATTGCTACTAAGCTACGATAGGAATATTTTTCTAGCTCATCACATGGTAGCCGACCAGAGGAATGCTATGTGCAATTGCAGCAAAATGAGTATACAAATTTAAGGGTGTCAAAATTCAGCTCATTCCAACAATTCAATCATGAACCATTTAAGAAAGTAAAATAAAATAAATTAAGTTTAACACAATAAGAAAATTCATATTCAGTGGCACTAACATGATAAACTTGACCTTACCTAATTTATATGTTTCATTTTTTATATTTAGAAGCTCTAGTCCGTAGACTTTAAACTTACACTAGAATTAAATTCAAATTTAAATTTCCAACCAATATAATTAATAATTAGATCCAATATGCATTGTTCAAATTAACATTAAAATTAGTCAATTGGGCACTATCAACATCAAATAAACTCAAGTCACTCCTCAAGTGGTATGATTGTGGTATTAGGTGGCGGTGATCGTGGTAGCAATAGCGATGTCAGACTGGCATTAGTGGTGGTGGCTTAGAGAGAATATAATCTTCTTTGACTAAGAAGTATTGAGCTTTCATTTTAAACTGGCAATTTTGGCACACTCAATATTACTGTAAAATTTTGGAGTATAAAATAAATAGAGCATTTATTTAATTTCTTATATGTTACTATAATTTTTAATATTTGTAATTATTTATTTAACTTTATGATGAGTAAAAGAAAATATAGTTTACAGTTGGAAAGAAAAATATAAGAGAAGAGAAAAGAAAATTAACTAAGTAATTATAAAGAGATTGTAGGAAAATATAATAAAGATATTGTAGGAAAATAAAAATATACCAAAAGACACTAGGTGCTTTATATATAATATATATTATCTCAATTATTTTCAAGCATGTCAGGTTAGGTTGGGTCAAGTTTATTGGGTTTTTAGGTTACACGCTTGTTGTTATCAAATTTACTGGATTGACTTGATATCAATCCAATCTTATCTTTTTTCTTCAAGTTAATTTTGGATCCAATATAATTTAACTCAAACCCGCAAAATATCAAGTATTGGATAACCTGATTAAAAATCAAGTTAATTCAAACCTGACTTGATTTTTTATGGGTCAGATTAGGGCTGAATCTTTTGAATTTAATATTAGATTGGGTTCGAATTTGATATTTTTATATTATACTCATGTCTCAATCCAACTAAACCCACCCAATCTAATCAAGCATCATATAAGAATAGTCTATATTCATAAACTTGCACAGTCAAAAGTGTACTTAGCATTCCTCGAGTCATGAATATTAGGCTTTTCACATGAACAGAGCAACATAAGATATAAGAATTGCCATTGATACACTAAAATGAATATCATGAATATTGATATTAAGAAGGTGTTTTAATTATAAGCTCCTTAAATCATTTTAAAGATGAGAGTTTATAAGATATAAAAAAGTATTTGATAATTTTTTTTTTTAAAAAAAAAAGTTTTTAAGCTCCCAACATTAGATATTAGGATTTATAAGTTCTTGTAGAAAAAAAAAGAAGAAATTCTTAACTAATTTTTAACATCTTAAGAAAGTACTCTAATTTTAACTATATCAATTACAAAATTACCATTATTAACATCTTATAATTAGCTCCAACATCTTATTTCCAAACACTTCAAAAGCTTGTTTTTAAAATAAGATCTAACATTTTTTAAACTTCAAACTATAAAAAGCAAGAACTAGGTTATAAATTTTTTAAATAAATTTAGTCAAACACTATAAACTCAATTTCTTATATTCTTAGAGCCTACTTATGAACTCCTTATCCGGTTTGGTTTTTGGTGTATAAAAGTGAAATGCAACCTTCTCATATGTAAGTATGGTATGTGAGTGAATCATAAAATCCCTCCTTTAGTCCTTGTTATTAATTCTAAGCTTCTCTTTTTATGAATTTTTTGAAGAGCATATATTATCAACGGATGCAAAGGTTACCTTTAGAACTAGGATATCTATGATATCCTTAATAACTTTGTAAGCATTGACAAAATCAAGGTTAGAACCAAGCATTTGAGGCCTAATAGCAACTACGACGTTCTTTGATTTGGCATTGAACATATAAGCTACTCTATTTAAACTTTGTATGCAACATACTTCACCTATTGAAACCCTAACCATAGCTACTGGACTACAACCATTAGGATTTAATGCCATGAGCACAAATTTGTGAGCACCTAAAGAAAGTACATGTACATAGAGGGCAATATTTCTAACAACCACTTCATCGTTCTCCTAAAGAGCCTCAACTATAGAATGATGTTTGTACAGGTAACTATAGAAAAATGTCTCATTCCATCTGATTATTTGTATTCTACACACTATCATTCCTCTTGCTTTTGCGTGAATCTAATGTACTTCTGTCTAGTTGGGGGGGACATGTTATAAAATTGCACGAACTTTTTCTTGGAATATTCATGGTTGATCCTTAACTTGTGCATTCTACATTCTTTTCTACATCAGCAAGCTGACTTGTCTAGTAGCACTAGGAATATTTGGTTATGTTTCCCCAGAACAAAACTGTTCTGGGGAAACACAACCAAACATTGCCTAATTATCTTTTTGTTTTTTAAATTAATATGCAATTAGAATTTCATCTAGAGAGAACCATAAAATTTGAAGTTAGAATTATAATACTGTGGACTTAGGCCCATATCTACTAAGTGGGTCAGACTATAATGTATTTGATCTTAGCTTGTGGGCCTTTAAAGTCCATATCTATTTAACTATATAATCTTGCAACATAAATGCAGAAATGTATTTTTTTTTTTCTGTTAATACTTTTACATGCAAACAAAAGATTTATTAGAATTTGAATTTCAAATTTCACATGTGCAAATATAAGAACAATACAATTACACCAATTCACCATTCAATGTAAAGGCAAAAATGTTATCCAAACTAAAGAGAGCATAAAATTGTTGTAGTCCCAAGTTTTGGTAATATTTGTTACGAGCAATTTAATTCATCATATTTACAGCACTCTCTGTACCCAAAAGGCTAAACTCTAACCTAACTCATAAAAAATCGAATTAGATTTGCATTGACCTAACTTTTAATCGAATCACCCAATAACCCAACAAATCAACCCAACTTGATAAACTTGGCCTAAATTGTTCTATATAGTTTATTTTTTATATTTAAAATTCCAAACTACATATTTTAAACTTACACTAAAATTATTAATCAAATTCAAGTTTCCAACTAATTAATATCTTAATAATTAGATCAAATTAATCAATATTCAAATTAATATTAAAATTAATCAATCAAATACTATCAACATCAAATGATTAAGAACACAGGCAACTCAACAAGCTGCATGATGGTGTTGTTGGGATTATTGTAATGATGCCAGACTGGCACCGGTGGCAACGGTCAAGGTTTTGTTTAGAGAGAGGAGTAGATTCTTCTTTGATTGAGAAGTTTGGTCCATTTGAATAATTGGATTTGAATTTGAGTATTGAGCTTTCATTTATAACTAGGAATTTTGGCACATTTAATGCCTATACTAAAATTTTGGAGTACAAAGTAAATGGAGCTTTCATTTATTTTCTTATATGTCACTATAATATTTACTCTTTTGAATATATTTATTTAATTTTTGCAATTAGTAAAAGTAAAAAAGAAAATAGAAGGAAAAAAATAGTAAATAATTGGTGATGATGTCTAATTATGTGAATGGGGTTTTTTCTATCGACTAGGGATCTTAGTTGACAAGAAAGTTAGGCTTAGGGAGTAGCTAAAAGTATGGGTCAAATCCTACAATTAAAGAATACACATTAGGCTAGTTAAGAGGATCCTCAGCTAAGACCATCTTATGCTTAAGTCAGTAAAAATTTGACTGAAAAGTAATTTGGCAAAGTACCAACTTAGTAGAACTAAGAAAAACATACTTTTATCTCTAAAAGGAGGATATTTATAGTATTTGCCAAAAATCAAAAAGATGGTATTCTCCCTACCATTTGATAATGCTCTTTTGTAGGTTTTTAGAGTTAGTGGACTGACATCCTTTTTAACAAGCCAAAAGCAAGGGGTGGCACTACCGTCATTAATGCAAAGGTGATGGGCTGATGGTATCATTAATGTGGACAGGATAGTGGTTTGGCCATATTAAATGTAGATGTAACCGGTGGCACACGTTGCAATTAATGCGGCAGCTACTAGGAAAGCCACTGCTATGTGTCTACTCGACCATACCTGGTCGAGAAAGCCAAAACTGTGAGCCTCCGCAAGGTTCTTGTCGACTTTCCTTAAGATCGAAGTGTCTCTCTTGTACCTAGTCAAGAAAGCCAAAGTTGTTAGCCTCCGCAAGGTTCTCATTGGCTTTTCTTGAAGTTGACATGTCCCTCTTGTACCTGTTTGAGAAAGCCAAGTTGTGAGCCTCTATAAGGTTCTCGTCGACTTTTCTTGAGGTCAACCTGGCTCTCTTGTGGTCAATACTGGGTGCTTGTACTTGGGCTCGCCAAGTTGGTTTAAGCCTGATAATGGTGTAGAATAGTGAGCTGTCCATATTAAGTCGAGCACAATGGGCTCATCCATCGTACCCATACCAATTGGAGAAAAATATAAGAGAAGCAAAAAAAAAATTTGAATTAGTAATTGTAAAGTTTAAAATAATGAAGACATTGTAGAAAAATAAAAGCATACCAAAAGAGAATAGGTGTTTTATATATAGTATATATTGTCACAACTATTTCCAGGTGGGTTGGGTTATATCAGGTTTATTGGGTTATTAGTTTATTGGGTGACCTGCTTATTATTTTAAGGTTTAGTGGATTGACTCGAAATCAACTTAATCTTTTTTTTTATTTGGTTTAATCTTGGATTTGACTTGATTTGAACCAAACCCAAAAACATCAAATCCTAAAATCAAAATTGAATGAAACGCAAAAATATCAAACCCAAATTGGACTGTTTTTTTTTTTTTTTGAATCATAATTGGATCCATGTGTTGGGTTGAATTTTGATGCCCTTACTTTGAAACCCTTTGGTAAAAGCCCAAACCAAAATTTAATCTTGTTGGGCCTATTGCTAGTTTATTTTGACATTACAAATTTTAAGTTGACAACAACAAAATTGTTAGTTGTTTGGTTTCGGTGGCCTATAACTATGACAAATAAAACATCATTAGAGGTGCGTTTCGGAGTTTAACTATTGTAGAATATTAGTAATTTTTTTTAAAAAAAATACTTTATATGATTCAAAAATAAGATGTGGAATTTTTATAATCTATTTTGAAAAAGAAAATAAAGGATTTTTAATTTATTTTTAAAATTTTAACAAATTTATTTAATTTAATCATATTAATTACAAAATCATTATTGTTAACGTCTTATAAGTTTTCTTAATCTTATATCAACCAAACAATTTAGAAGATACTTTTAATATAAAACTTAGAGATTTTTGGCTAAATTTATTTAAAATATCTTAAAAATATTAGATTTTATTTTAAAAAAATAAATTATTAAAATGTTTGAATAAAATAAGATTATTGAACTTATAAGATGACAATTTGTAATTAATATATATTTAAAAATAAATTAGAATCTCTTTACTTTTTTTTAAAAGAGCTTGTAAGACCTTATTTTGAAAACTTATAATTTTTTTTCAAGAAATTTTACTAAAGAAATTATGAAATCTTAAAAGTTTTCAAATATTTTATAAAATATTTTGATTAGCCTATAAACTCACTCAAATACCCTGTTAATATCTCATAAATTTCAAAATTATTTTATAAATATAACAACTTTTAAATAAGTTTAACAAAACGCACTCTAATAGATCATTACTTACACAACAAATCTCGTGATTGAATATCTATTAGGTAAACTAATTTTGATAGGAACCTCAAAAAATGAAAGATTAATTTCAATTATGCCAATTGTCATAATTTGGAAAAGGACAAAAATTTGCCTCCTAATTTGAGGGAAGATCGGAAGAAGAAGTTCTCTCTTCAGTTCACCTCCCCCAACTTTCCTCTGAAACAAATGAGTGAAAAATCCCACCCATTTCACCTCGTACCAAACACATTTGTTGTCTTTTCAATTTTAGCAACAAATTATGTGTGTTTTAGTGTCAGGTAGTCTGAGAAATTAATACATATTTTGTTGTAAAGTATGAAGAGAACTGGGCACTTAATTGGCACCAAAGATGAGTCCCATTCTGTAGCTCTCGACTAAAGCGTGCAACAAAAGGCAAGTACACAGTTCAAAAGATTTTTCAGGTTGCCTAAATGTAACTGTCCGAACTCACCTCACAATATGGCCAGGATAACGTCTAAACTGATCGATAAGTTCAACAAATCTTCTATACAAAATAAATAAATAAAAATTAAATTTGGATAAGTTTTAAAGATTAATTTTGAGCAACTTTCAAATTAAATTAAGTTTCATTTTAGAAGAAAACAAAGTATATTAGGTATTAAGTTTGAATATGCTGCACGATAAATATGTCAATTTAAGTGAGTTGGATTGAAACAGTAGTGTAACATAAGGGGTGTAATAGAAAAATGTCAAACTTGAACCCACATCAACCCAACCTAATGTTAAACTCAAAAGCTTCAGCCCTAATCTAATTCAAAAAGGTCAAGTCAGATACGGGTTGACTTGATCTTTAATCAAGTCACCTAATAATCCGATAAACCCAATCCAATCTGGTTTATATATTTTATTTTATTGGTATCAAACCTGAACTCAACTCAATTTAACTATATGCTAAATCCACAAGGTTCAATCCTAAGTTGCTCAAAAGGATCGAGTCAAGTTTGAGTTAACATGATCTTTAATTAGGTCACTCAGTAACCCGATAAACCCCACCCAACCTGATCTATATATTTTATTTTTTATATTTACGCACTCTAATTTACATATTTTAAACTTACATTAAAATTAATATTCAAATTCAAATTTTCAATCAATATCAATAGTGATTAGATATCCAATTTGCACTATCAACATTAAATGATAAATAACTCATGTCACTCAGTAAGTGGCACGATTGGGGTAGCGGCAGCAGTTTTGTTCACAGAGAGAGAACACATTCTTTTTAGCTAAGAAGTTTGATCTCTTTAAATAATTGAATTTATATTTAAGTATTGAGCTTCTATTTTATAACTAGTAATTTGGGTACATTCGATGTCCATGTTAAATTTTGAAACATAAGACAAATTGAGTATTTGATAATTTTCTTATTGTTAATATAATATTTAATCTTTATATTTATGTGACTCTTACAATGGGCAAAAGAAAAAGAAAGAAAGAAACAAAGAAAGAAAGAAAAATGTAAACAACTGGAGAGAAAAATATAAAAGATAATAGAAAATTAACTTAGTAATTATGATGTTCAAAAATAATAATGAAGACATTATAGGAAAATAAAAACATACTAAAAGTCAAAGACTATTTGCTTTATATATAGTATATATTATCCCAATCATTTTCAGGAGAGTCCAATAGGGTTGGATCAGGTTTATTAGGTTATTAGTTAACCTGTTTGTTGTTTTCAAGTTTAGTTGGTTAGCTAGTAATCAACTTAATCTTATTTTTTTGACTTTCGATCAATTTTTTATTTAACCCGATTTGACATAAATCCGAAAAACATCAAATCAAACTTTAATTTGTTCAAGAAAATCATAATGGAATTGTTAGATTGGATTGAATTTTGACACCCTTAAAATTGCAAGGTATAGATTAATCCTTCATGAGGTTAGGTGTTTTCTGGATCTTAATATGCATGCGTCTAAGAAAAAATATCTTGGTCGCATTCTTGGGGTAGTGCATTCAAATCTGAGGTCAAGCTCTCAGGCTTATAGTTTTTCTGTTTTTGACACATTGTATTTTCGTTGTCAATTTTTTATTTAAATTATTTTATTATTTAAATATTGATTTTTAAATAAAAATATAAATATTTTCGAATTAAAAGCACATAGATATTAAATCATTGAACTAACAATGATATCATAATATAATGATATCAATTTGTGGGCTCATTACGTTCTTTATATCAATTACCACATCAATCAAACTACATTTGAGATAAATACTCTTATTTAGTTTGTCATGCATTTCAATATTTTCATTGTGTCTCATCAATTCATAGGTTTTAATTATTTTTAAATTAATTGAATATCATATCAAAATTTATGATGTGGGTTCATCTGTAACAAAATAAGTATTTTAAATTAAATTGAAAATGATGACTATGTGTATGAGAATAAGAAAATGATATTTTCGTTAAAATGTAAAAATAGAGAACTAAAACACAACCTATCACGGACCAATTCTATTCTTTTGGGGATTGAACCCCATACTTTATCGTGTGGTCTCACCTGAATGTTGTTGTTTTTATTCTTCAAAAGGAATTTATACATCGACCTCCACCAAATATTTGAATTCCAAACTTTATGCCTACATATTCTTTTTTGGAGAGTATTTTTTACAACAAATTCATAAATTCAATTATCAAATAAAGAAGATTAGTTTTACAACAAATTAATAAAATACAAATTTCAAATCAAAGAAAATAGAAATACAAACTCCATGAAATCACAACTAAGAGGCACACATAAGGTATATACAAAGACACCCATTTGGGTCAAACACAAGATCTCTCACATGATAAAAGAGACTTGATGCCATTGAGTTACAATTCACAGAATTACCAAATATTTGAATTCCAAACTTCATGCTTACATATTCGAGAACAATACTATTAAATCAATTAACCATCAAATTATTGTCTTACTTGAGTTAAATTTAATTGCGTTCACATCGGTTGATCATATAAATGATAAGAATTGAATTAACAAAAATTTGCATCTAAAGTGACATGATGAATAAACTGCAAATACAAGTAATTTTTCTAACAAAAATTTCATATTTCCTATCAATAAAAACTTGTGTTTCAATTTAAGCATTGATGAATTTTTATTGAAAAAAAAAAACAGAAAGAAACTTCAAATGCCGGTTCACGAACTTTTTTTTTAATAGGCTGAATCGCATAGGATTTGAGATAATTAAAAAAAATCATAAAATAGGAGGAAAAATAAAGAGCTATTAGTGGAATAAAAGATTTGAACTGGACAAGCCGCTGACCCTTTTCCTTCCATGGAATTATTAATGGAAACCACAAAGAAATAATAACAGGGGGTGAATGAAAGTCTACAATAATCTAGTCTAGTTTGAACAATAATGGATCTGTAGCTGCTTGGGGAGGGCCAGTCAATTTTCAATTTTTAGACTTTGATCTTTATGCAAACCTTAAATCAGATTCATTGACCACGTCAACAATCACTTTGGCCTTTAAACCAATGCATTTTGCCAAACATGGCGCATCCAAGTTTTCCTTTGTCAATTTTTCAAACACACCGCACTATTAAACGAAAAAGCGTGTTGTTGCACGCGCTTTCATTTTCTAGAATGTTGATAATAAGCTAATATTTAGAAAGCGCTTTTATTGTCAATAAAATGCTTGCAGATAGAACAAGATTGTTTGACGGTTGGGAACATTAGTTATTGAAGTAAACTAAAAAAAATGCATTATAGTTATTTTCAATTATAATATATAGTTATTTTTATTTTTTGTAATGTGAAGATTCATTACTTCTTTAAGTAATACTATATATTTTTTTAATACCGTTAATATATTTATATGAATTTTCAGAGTAAATAAAAAAAAAAGTTAAGAGAAAGTAATAACTGAAGAAAAAAAAAACAATAATTAGAGGGAAAAAAGGTTAGAAAGAGAAAAACGAGGAAAGCTAAGGTTGTTATTGCTTACGAGAATGGTTTCATATTTTTGTGTTTTAAAGATTTTAGGAATGTTTATAAAAATGGTTTCATATTTTTGTGTTTTAAAGATTTTGGAAATGTTTTGGTATTTAAGAGATATGAGAATGGGGATGAGGTCGTGAATGGTTATGAGATAAAGTATAATAATTATAGTGATGTGGTGTATTGATGAAATTTGAGGTTATAAATGGTTGTGACATTGTTTTTGTTGTGTGTTTAATAAATTTATTTGAAATAATAAAATTATTGTATGAGATTTATTTATTTATTTTTTTTGTTTGCTTGGGATTTAAAATAAATTGATAATTTTTAATAAATTTTTAATTTTAATAAATCAATTTTTTCCTTTAACTCTGACCAAAATATCGTATATGAATAAATCTATTTTTATTTATTTTATTTGTTTGGTAGTACTAATATATTAAAAGGAATAAGAAAAATCTATAAATATATTAAATTGAAAATATTGTTTTTAAACATAAAAAAAAACCTATCATGTGTTAATAAATCAATTTTTGGTGTTTTGGGGTTTTTTTTGGGATTTATGATATAGAAAATTTTATAAATAATCTATAAATTCACTAAATCATTTTTTTTAAATTTAAAAATATACATCATGTATTAATGGTTCGAATTTTGCTAAAATTTGATTTATTATATAGACAAAATTTATTGATATTTTAAAATTTTAATGAATTATAACTTTGTAGATGAGATAGAGAAGAGAGACTAGTACTGTACATTTTAAATTTTGTCTATGAGATAATAATGTGCATTGATTTTTAAGAGTGTCTATAAAACCTACATCCGAGCAAGGTCTCAACTAAATTTGGTGTTTTAGAGACCAAAAAATGAGATTTTATCTTATAGGCAAGCACATCCTAACTTCTTGTTATTTTTTTAAGAATTGGATTATTTTTGTCATTCCATTTAAAAACATACAATTAAATTTTCAGTGCTTTATTGATAGTATAAATAATGTGTATAGAAAAGGGGCATATATATTAGTTGCTTTGTCAATTTTGTAAATGAAATGCGTACACAACTATTAATTATTGACGGAACGAGGTATTTATGTGAACTTCTGAAAAATATGTTGAAATATTATACAGATGTGCATGAGGTTTCTTGTTCAGTTTGAGACAATATTAAAACTATTAAATGTTGAATCAATTTGTGATTCTAGTAAATCGATTTAAGTGAGGCCTGTTTTGTATTAAAATTTGTTGAATATGAAATCAAGTCTGAGTTCAAATGAAATGATAGTAAAGTTAGATTTATTATAATGAAAATAAAAATAATTTAAAAATATAATATATAACGATAATGACAGTGAAGTAATTATTTAAAAATAATGAGAAAAAATTTAAATCGAAGACGGAGAGGCTGTCGATGGCATAACCGTAATTTCGAAGGCACCAGAGGGGTGGTTTAACTGCCCAAAACCAGAGCCCCGTCCGTCAGCGTTTACACACAAATACAAAAATCAAAACCATTTCGCATTTCATATTTTTTCTGTACCAAAAAATAAAAAATAAGAAAAATTCAAAATCTCATCGTCCCCGCATCAGCACGCTTCCTTTCTCAAGCGTCCCCCTTTTTCTCTTTCGACCCTCTCATATAAATTTCATTTCCCCTCTTCTACCTCTCTCGTTATCCCCATTTTCTCTCTCTAAATTCTTTGGCTATACGTTCAAAATACATAATATATACACACACTACGCGTAGAGGCTTGGCCGAGGGCTTATCGGAGGGAGAAAGAGAAGTAGAAATGGGACAGCAGTCGTTGATCTATAGCTTCGTGGCGCGTGGGACGGTGATCCTTGCGGAGTACACCGAGTTCACTGGGAATTTCACCGGAATCGCCGCCCAGTGCCTACAGAAACTCCCCGCCTCCAACAACAAATTCACCTACAACTGCGATGGCCACACCTTCAATTACCTTGTCGAGGATGGATTTAGTAAGCGACGCTTCTGATCTGCTTGTTCCTTCACTATTATTCGTTTCTTCGATCCGATTGTTTGGTTGAGGTTCTTTACTGCATCTGTATTTTTGTTTAGCGATCCGTGTATCGAGATTTGAGGAGGGACTTCTTGTTTTCTTGTGGGTTTTATTTCGTTGCTTTAGGAGTTTAGATCTTAGTTGAATGTGAGTTTCATATATGGACTAGATTCTGAATTAACTGTAAGTGGGTGTGGATCAGTAGTTTTGGAGATGCGATCTCGTTGTACTTGATTAATTCTATTTTTATCTATTGATAAGATGAGCTAAATCTCAAAAGGAAGAGTATGAGCAGAAAAGAGTCTTCGAGTTTATATAACTCAGCATATGGTATTCTAAACATCATTTTCAAATGTTTGGTTGGGGAAATAAGGCTAAACGATTTCATCTTAGTTCTTTGGGGGTTGAAGTATATTATTATTATTATAATATAAAGTATTTGCGTCCTCCCTGCCTGCTGCATTTATTAAAGTCGATATAGTTTCTATAGGTCATTCGCTTATAATTTCTATTTTGTTGCAGAAATTGTTGTTTGTTGTCCCGCAACAGCACCCCATGGTTGGATCTGCATTTTGGTTTTTGGGATCATATGAAATGCTAATGAATTATGCTTGTTTCACCTCTCTTTTATTTTATTTTGTTCCGTTTAAAATAAATAATCTTATACCAACTTTAGCGACCGTGGAGTTAGGTTATTATCAAGTTGATTATGTGAATATATCAATGGAACATTTGCGTTGACCCCGTTATTCCATGTTGCTTATTAGTATCATTTGTTGGAAACTTAGTTAGGGGTTGTTAGTTAGGGTGAACTATTACTTACTCCCTACTAAGCTAGTTACATCAACGATATGAATTGATGTAATGATTATCATTGTTCTTATTATGTTCTAATTCTGTTTGATTGGTTTTAGTACTCCATCTGGTTTATTATCGTAAACTGCAGGGTTTTTAACGATTATGTTCCAGTATACATGTTACTGAACTCTTTGAGATTCAGTAACCCCTTTGCGCTCAGCTATGATGCACAGACATGGATATAGTGACAAGGGCAAACAGGATGGACACCAGACATCACAATTCTTAAAAATTTTAGAAGAAGACACCCCTGACCTATATAATTTTCATAAACAAAAAAGTAATCATGCGCATATTCATATATATATATATATGATGTATTCAACAAAAGATTTGTATAAATATAGCATAGTTATTATGAGAAAGATGTTCATTTCGATTATAATGTGGGATGTTTATTAATATTAGTTCTGGGCTATGATATTGCAAGAAAAGAAAATTAAACTTAAAAAAGAAAATTTCAAAAAGAGAGAGTTGACATAGATAAACCAAATACTATTTTTTAATTCATTTAGGAATTTTGGATTTTTTGTTAAATTTTATGATTCCTAAATTTATGAATATGAAGAAAAAACCTCTGTGTCCTTCCTGTGTTGGTGCCCTTTCTGCAATGGAGCCGTGTCCTTTTTGTGGTGGAAATATTTCTTTTTTGTTTAATTGCTGAACACATTGTTTGGACTTTGGCATGTCTAAGCATGTTGGGGCTGCATTCATGTCCCATAGTGCACGGAGAGTTTCCTTGGAATGACCAAACCCATGGGTTTGGAGTCATGTAATTGGCCTTTTGCTTACAGAATCTCAAATTTTGGTTTTGGATTTAGGTTGATAGACTGTATTACAGTGAACTTTGTGCTTTACTAGCCTATTATCTGAACTTCAATTGGTTTGGCTTGTCTTTTGAAGAATAAATTTTTGAGGAACTACTTGCTTTTTGACAATGCTTGAGCATGTGCAGTTTTCTACAATTATATAATGCATGGACCATGTATTGCTTGTGTAGGGCATTGTACTTACTTAAGACTGTTTATTTTATGTTGGACTAATGGTTTATGTTCTTGAGTTGCAGCATATTGTGTTGTGGCTGTTGAATCTGTCGGAAGACAAATTCCAATTGCATTTCTTGAGCGAATTAAGGAGGATTTTACGAAGAAATATAGTGGAGGAAAGGCTGCTACAGCTGTCGCGAATGGCCTGAATAAAGAGTTTGGGTAGTTTTGTTTTTCAGTTCCCTTGTTTTCTTTATCATGTATTGTCATAATTTTCTTAGTTGACAAACTATATTTGTGTCACATTTACCACATCTTAGGCCCAAATTGAAGGAGCAAATGCAATACTGTGTGGATCATCCAGAGGAAGTCAGCAAGCTTGCAAAAGTGAAAGCTCAGGTGTCAGAAGTCAAAGGGGTGATGATGGAAAACATTGAAAAGGTGAACCTACTTGATATTTCTATTATGCAATAATATTCCAATTCTTTATCTTATTATGTTGGATGAATTAAGTTTTTGCTAAAATGATGTGTCATTCAGCACTAAGCTGGTTGTCCTTGCAGGTTCTTGACCGTGGAGAGAAAATCGAGCTTTTGGTGGATAAAACTGAAAATCTTCGCTCTCAGGTCCGTAGGTGCATGTTGTTTCTTCTGTAATCTGTTGTGATAAAAAATGTGGATCCCTTGGGTTCGTCCATCGAATTTAAAGCTACGTGTTATTACTGATTTTAATTGAGCTCACCTAAGGTTAGGGTTATCATTCAAATGAATGTTAATCATAATAACTTTAGAATATAGCTCTAAGGTTAAGGTTGTCATTCAAATGAATGTTAATCATAATAACTTTAGAATATAGCTGCAGGAATCAACAACACCTTGTTGGATTGGATTTGAAACAATGGTGCTAGGATTGAAGTCTTCTGACAGACCTTAAGAATTTCTTGATGTACATTAATGCTATGCTCTAGTGACTTTTCATATCATATAGTCTAAACTTTGACATTTTCTCTGTCAAGTTTGCTGCTCTTGGGATGGTTAGATTTTCTCGTACCACTTGATAGCCAGGGAATCAAGCTTTAGCTTTTGATCGATAGCAGAGGGGTTCTTTTTAGTTTATCTTGTCCTCCATAATATTCTTAACTGTGGATATATCTTCATTTTGCAGGATTCTTTATTGTTTTTATACTGCTACGCCTATTTACTTGTGGATATCTTTGTTTCGCAGACTCCATGATTATTGTACTGTTTCTGCTATTTAGTTTTCCCTTATATCGGTTGGCTGTTATGGTTTAAACATCAACATGGAATGCTTAATGTGATATGCTGTTAAATTTGTGTTGCAGGCACAAGATTTTAGGACACAAGGAACAAAGATGAGGAGAAAGATGTGGTTGCAGAATATGAAGATAAAGCTGATTGTCCTAGGCATTATCATCGCCTTGATCCTTATCATAGTTTTGTCAGTATGTGGTGGATTCAAATGTAACTAGTGCGTGCGTTTACATAGGCTGTCCTCTCATGTTGCTTCATCATTGGAATAGCAACTTTGTTTCCCCTAAAATTTTTTTGGTGACACATTTTGCCCTATGTTATAATCTGTATTTTGTGAGACTATGCTTGTATAGTTTAGTAAAAAGATTCGTAGATTGTGGGCAATGGAAGTTTGAGATCATGTGCCTTGTTGCTCAGCTAATATTTTCTGCAGATAGAAAAATAGATAACTCAGTATGCCATGTTAGCCTTGCATTCTGTCCATGGTGACCTTATGATTTTGCACCAGGGTACACGATGCTTCTAAAATTTATTTCAGAATAATACACGTGTTTTTGATATACTCATAGGCGGTCAGTTTGTGTCATGATGCAGCAATTCAATAAGCGTTGTATTTCTGTCTTAGGTCCTTGTGATAATGTTTGTCCCTTAGCCTCTGTGCAGAAACAACACGGAAATTGATAATAATAATGAATGCATGCGAACCAGTGTTCTTATAATTGAATCGGACTGGTGGGTCCAATCTGTCGGACCAATAATCGGAGCCTAATTTAGTTCAGTTCAATCATAAAAATTGATGACTGGTTGAATCAATCAAAATTGATCAAAATCAGTGTTGAATCAGTACCAATTAAATTGGTTCACTTTTGTTTTTTTGAAAAATTTAAAAATTATTTTTTTTTGAAAAAAATGAAAAATGTAAAAAAAAAATTATGAGTTGAAAAATAATGATTCAAAATTTTGGACATGTAATTTTTTTAAGTATAAATTTATTTTCTTGAAATTTAATAAAATGGTAGTTATATATGAATATTTATGTTTAATTTGTTATTTTATTTTGTTTAATCTCTTTTAAATTATGTTGAATATTTAGCGTAGAAGAATTCATTTTTACTTAGAGTTGAAATCTTTAAATGAATTATTATTTAAATTAATATGAAATATTATTTTTTGTTTATTTATAGTTAACTAATTGTAAAATAATATTTTTTATCTTTTAAAAAGCGTATTTAAAAGTAAATAAGTTCAATTTTTTTCAAATAATATTATTTCTATATCATTAAAAGTCTTATTTTTTGTTAATATTAAAATATTATATATATTTATAAAATTAAATATAATTAGTGCATTATACCGATTGAATCAGTAACTAATAACGCCACCAATTCTTCGTTCGATCCGATTTTGAAAACATTGATGCGAATGCAAGACCACCAGACTCCATAAACCATCGCCAACCACAAAATCTCATTTCCATGACTGGTGGAATCAGAAGTAAAAAATTTGGCGACGGAAAGTATTACGGAAAGGAAACACTCATTAGCTGAAGTTGCACATATTTGATCAAAATTCTCCAACTTAAATTAAAAATTTAACTTAAAAAAATTGAAGTTAACATGTCCGGATTTCTTTTATGCCATATACGCAATTGCTATTGTGAATGGCAATGTGAGAAAAACTAAAGAGAGACAATTGGGGAGTGCCAAGTGATACACAAAGCATTGGTGGATACTAAGCATCTCTTCCAGCCGTCTTCCTCAGCGACTGCCTCCAGAATTCATGCAAATTCTCCTGTCTGTTCTAAGCCAATTCCCATCAAAGAAATTACTGCATGCTAAATGTTGATTTCCATGTTGTCAATGAGTCTAACATTTCTGAACCACGCTGCAACACAAAACACTGCAGGCCTCTCAATCTCTTCCAGTGTTTCCAAACTCTCCTGGTCTACAATCTGCTCACCATCGACAGACAATAGAAACATAAAATTTCAGTTTGATCTCATAAATTTGCATATGCCTAACCTTGAGCAAAGCAAACAGCAATCAAGAAACAACTTGTTGCTGCTATGAAAATTGTTCCATAAAACAACAAGACACTTTTAGCATATGGAAACGCCCCAGAAAGTAAATGAAAACATACGGGGAGAAATCACTAACTAACATGGACCTAATCAAACAGTATGCTTGCTGGTTACCTACCAATACAATTGAGCAAAAATTTCTCACACGATGCGCCGCTTAGTTTGATGTATGGGAAATATATATGCAAATTGAAAGAGAAAATAAGCAGTTCGAATATATTGTTTCAAAGAGAAGAAAACTCATGTGCTTCACCTCAGCATAATCAACTTTTCCACCAGCTTCATGTATGGCCCGGATAACAGAATCTCTCAACTCTTTGCAGTCTACCTTACCCTTTTCTGCTGCAAATTTAGCATCAAACAGTGACTTGCTTATTGACAATGCCTGTCAAAAACAAAAGAAACACTTTATTGGGTTAAAGAGAATTCTACTACAAATGGGGTCAAGCCACCTGAACAGAATTTTTACTACAGTAAAGTGCGGACGTTTTTCTTTGGTTATGTTCCATTGGGATGTTGGGTTCACTATCTTCATTCGTGAGCATAATATTTCGTCCATTATTCTTTTACATCCATCATGATTGCCGAGTTTTCTTTAGTGGTATTCAAAATGGAAAGGAATTATTACCAAACAAAGAACATCTATTTGAAGGATACCTTCTCCCTCTCCTGTGGTGATAGACGCACATTACGTGAACTCTTTGCAAGGCCATCGTCATCTCTTGCCAAATCTGCACCGATCACCTTTATGCCAAAATCAAGATCTCGAACCTGAAAGATAAATTGTTCAGACAAGGTGAAGAAAATTCCAAAGCAAGCATCTCTTGCATTAGACTTCAAACTAATTTTGTGCATTGACACAACTCCTTTTCTTTCATCTAGTTGAATGTGTGATATATTCTAACATTATACTTCTGCATCCCACAATAATTATCTTCCTTCTTTTTTCTTGTAATCATCTAATAAAGTCGGTAATGGTCGGGTTGAGGATTAGCGCGCAGAAACAATTTAACCAAAAAAACAACTCATTCCTCTAACCAATTAGGCTGAAAACTGAGACAGGAAAGAGATTAGAATCCAACAAATTAGCTAATGAAAATTTAGAATACTTAAAAAAACAAAAAAAATGGAAGAATAATAACCATCCTCTGTATGATCCTCCATTGCTGATAATCCTTCTTCCCAAAAACAGCAACATCAGGCTCAACGATATTAAACAACTTGGTAACAATAGTGGCCACCCCTCTAAAGAAAACAGGCCTACTTTTCCCGCACAAACCCTTCTCCAATCTTTCAACTCTGACCCATGTCTCATGTCCCATCCCATTACTTTCCACACAAGAGACCACCTTTCCCTCATTTTGGCCACCACTGTTGACCCCCCTCCCACCATTCTTAGAACCATCATTGTTCCCATAATCATACAAATTTTGAGGGTGGAAAACAACATCAACACCACCAGGAACGGACTTCAATTTCTGAATATCACCAAGAAAATCTGAAGGGTAAGTGGAGAGGTCCTCATTTGGGGAGAACTGACCTGGATTTACATAGATTGAGACAACAGTGAGGTCTGTGTGTTTCTGGGATTCTTGGATTAGAGAAAGATGGCCTTCATGTAGATATCCCATTGTGGGGACTAAGCCGATGGTCTTCCCCTGTGCTCTGCGGGTCCTCGACCACCGTCTCATCTCGTCTTTACCCATGATTATCAACGGCTCTTTACTTGCCATTGAAGTTTGACTTTTCGTTCTTGAGGATCAAGAAATCTGCGGAGGCCTTCGAAATTCCGATAAGAACAAGAAGGAAGGCTTGTGAATAAGAATAAATAGAAAGGTTTGTAAAGCGGGGAGGGGCTTGTGCATCGGGTACACTGTACAGAGATGATTTGGTAAGGAAATAATACTGATGAACACATAAATGTGGCGGCGGGGCAGTTTGCACTGCGCAGCCTGACAGAAGGAGGAAAGGCAAATCAAACCTGCCTTTTCCTATCTATATTTTTTTTTTGTTTTTTCCCTTGTTTATTTTAACTAATCGTGTCAATGGATAGAATATTCCCTTATTCAAGTTCATAATAATAATACAATATTTATATTTATATTTAATAAATAAATATAAAACTCAAATTCTATCTAAATTTATTAAAAAAAATAAAATGAATAAAACTAGGATCTATACCTATAAAATATCTAAATACTCAATATCAAATATTCATATTCCAACTTCTTCATTTTCAATTTTAATATTTTTTATTCATAACATTTTATTTCGTTATTATTTTTGTCAAATCTAAATCCAAAAATATATTAAAAATAATTTAAAGAGTATAATTATGTTTATATGCAAAATCTACCCACATATTGTATACCTCAAAATTACTCATTTTTCAAATATTTAAATTTAACTAATTAACCCAAATTACTTATATCAAAATTAAATTTATACTAATAATCATAACATACTTGAAGGACATATTTGGATGTATGGATTGGACTTGATAGATTATATTATCAAGTCCCATCAATATTATCAAATCCCATCAAATATTTGATTTTGGAAAAATAAGTCCGATGGATAAAGCCTCCGGTCTATTAATTCACAAATCAACTAATGCATACTTCTCATAATTTGGTTTACAAACACATATTAATGTACCCAATAATTAATTTTTAATAGTTTTACAAAATGAATTTAATACTAGATATATTAAACTATTCAATCAATGTATTAAAATACATTTTGTAGCAAACACATTAGTTAAACAATCCAAATAAAATAAGATATTTTCCTTTTTTATTTATATTTAAAAGTATTCACTAAATGTAATAACATAAATTTCTTCTACTATTTACATGTATTTGATTGAATATATTACAAGAAATAATAATATTTCAAAAAAAATGAAAAGAATAAAGTTAAAGAAAAAAATAATATTTTAGGGGAAAAATAGAGAGGAAAAAAACATAATATTTTAGATAAATATAGGGTTTGACTATTTGGATATATTAGGGTATGGGCTCGGGTAGAAAATATCCTACCTATTGATAAGCCTAATTTTGACACATAGCAAGGCATTAAGCAAATAAAGGGAAAAAATTAATTTAAACCCCCTAAAAAATATGGTTATGACAATTTAGCCTAAAAAAATGAATTAAAAAAATTATTTGTGTTATTTTTATGAATTGTCCCGACACCTTGAGGATGTAAGAAATGCTCATGCGCACTGTTGTACAAGTCTTCATGGGTCTTTTGTCACTTTCCTCAAGTGAAATTATATTTTTATTCCTTCATTTTTTTTTTCACATTAATTTTTTGTTTTTAACTTCCTTTCCCATTTCCTTTCTTTAATTTCCACCATCTTCTTCATTCTTTCTTCTTTATTTCTTTCTTTGAAGTCCTAAAAATCTACATAATATCTTCATCAGTTCAAGAGTGAAGAATAAGAATAGAGAAGCACAGAAGACTTGAGATATGGAAAAATTCTAGAATGTGGATATAATATAAGAGTAGAAATTCGAGAAGTGGAGTCTTAACGGGGTGTTTGGTTTTATTTCCACAACCGCTTTTTATTTTCATCTAAAAATAAAAATTAAAAACTATTACTTTCTTCCTATTTTTACTCAAATTATTTTTATTTTCATTTTCAAACTCTTTTTAAACTTACCCTATCATCATATGATCACATCAATCAAATTCAAATTTAATTTAACATAAAGTATCAACTATCATTTTAAAATTAATAAAATATACATATATTATTTTTTTTAAAAAAATCTTCTTAAACATAAAAAATATAAATCAAGTATCTTTTCAATTCTATACATATTTTAATTATTATTTTCTAACAAATCATCTGAACATATTTTTATTTTCATTTTCATTTTAAATCTATAACTAATTTTTCAACTTTTAAAAATAGTTAGAAATTGAAAATTGCTCTAGAAATAAAACCAAATGGGCCCTAAATGAAACATTCAAAGGCAAAGTTGTACTACTCTTGTTCTAAGCACTATTGTAACTGTTTTCATTGGTATAATCCACAAGAAGTTATGTGGAAAGCAATTGGCCTTCCAATAGGCCAACATGTGACAGTGGATATAAGTGCAGTAATGGAAGAAAGTAATGTTCGTGACATTGAGATGGTTGTGTCATCAATGTATACACATGGAGTTTGAAATGCCTAAAAATTATGTTCATTTGTTTTGGGTTGTATATGGTGTCCTATTGACATTGTTAACTTTCAAGATTTTCATGAAATAGTTTATCTACTTTTAATGTATTTGACGTAAGTTTAATGTACTCTCAATGTAATTTTATGTTCTTGTTAATGTGCAACTTTGAATATCTTAATTTTGGTTGTTATGCATTTGTTAATGTACCTATAATGTTAGGTGAATTACGCTTATCATCCTTGAGATTGGCATAATTACGAAAAGGTTTTTCAATTTTTCAAAGATTATAAAAACCCTCCTAAAATGACAAATCTAATTGTAATGTTGATGGAAATTAAGAAAAGTCTAAAATACAATAAAATAATTAAAAAAATAAAAAATACTAAATTTTCTTTTGATAGCTAAAGTCCTAAATTCCCCTCTATGTGTTATGATATTCTAAAATTTGGAATTATATTAAATAGTATATATATTTAAATTAATCTATTTATATAATTAAATTTATCTAATAATATTAAATAATAAAATATTTATTGGTTGAGTCATCTATTAGACAATATTAAATTAATAAGCATATCTAATAATTTAATTAAATTTAATTAAAATAGAAATTATATTTAAAATAGTGCTATTTATCATTTATTCAAATAATAAATATATCTAAAATAATTAATAAAATTTATTAATTAATAAAAATAAAGAATAAAAAATTAAATCTATAGTAATTAAGAATAAATAAGTAAAAAATTTAAATATATGTATATTTAAGCAAATTATTTATTACTTAAAAAGATATTTTTTTAAAATTTAATTATATCATTTTTAAAATAATATTCATATCTAAATTAAAGATATTTCAAATAATTAAAATATTTATTCAAAAATAACAGTAAATAAGTAAAAAAAATTATTAATTAATAAAAATAGTAAGTAAAAAATTAAGAATTATATTAATTAAGGATAAAAAAGCAAAAAAATTTAACTATATAAATCCATCTAAAATAATTAATGGAACTTAGTTAAATTTATTAATGAATTCAAAACACAATAAATAAAAAATTAAAAATAAAACCGATTAGGAATAAATAAACAAAAAAAAATTAAATATATATTTTAATTCAATTATTATTAATTAAAAAATAATATTTTTTAAAGAAAATCCCAATCCCTCCGCCGTTAAACATATGCCATGGTTGGTGACTATAGTAGAGAACAATTTAGGCTTGCTGTCGTTGCTAGTAGCAGGTCACTAGTCGCCTAGCATTATGCTATTGCTGCCAGCAGTAGCAACACCTTGGTGAGGACAAATCTAGCTAATGGGGGTTTGGGGGTAGGGTGGGGTGTGTTTATATATGTATACATACATATCATATATATGTATATGTATACATATATATGTATATACCATATATATTATACTAATATTATATTACATACGTGTGTGTATATATAAATATTTATATATATTTTTTAATTAAAGTTTAAGGACATTTTTGTACTTTCATAGAATGAGATTTTAAAGCAGATTATTGGAGGGCAATTTTTTGGAATTTCACATGGTATTTTTAATGGAAAATTTTAGAAACCCTAATGACTAGACTAATTTGTTGGATGGTGACAAACATTAATGAATTTTTTGTAATTTTTGAAAAAATGAGGACCTTTTCACCAAAACTCAGAGATTGGAGTTGTACTTCACCCTATAATGTTCGATGTTGAAAGACTAGCAAGAGAGGGGGG